>PVKH010034488.1:0-11865 GCA_004027955.1 Chaetophractus vellerosus
CTTTCCTTGTCCTTTGACTAGAGAAAGAATACTTTTAAAATGGATTTCTGTGTCTGAGCCTGTTGGTGTTTCCAGGTTGATGACTTCTTTACCTTTACGTATAAGGTATATAAGATAAAATGAAAACCCAGGGAATTTACTACTATGCTATTCCTTGTGTTCTGAGATCCCTAGCTGTACTCTCTCCAGTTTTCTGAGTCTTCTCATGTTTATATATATATAATGCTCTACTTAGTGGGAGTGATACAAAAAGGTTATCTACTTCATCTTCCCAGAAGCAATAAAGTTCAATATTTCAATATTTTTCTCTGAATTCTCTGCACCTCCAGTAGGTATTCCATGAAGGTTGAAAGAGACATAATGGAGAAATTATTTTTAAAGTACAAGGCAGAAAACATATATAAGAGATTATTATTTTTCCATCATTTTTTATTTTTTTAAACTAGGAAAATTACTAATTGTTAAATGTGGATTTTAAGATTATTTTTATTATGTTTTCCCATTTGGTTTTATTGGTGTTAAAGCTAACAAAGTAGAATAGTCATGATGGGGAATTACAAAAGGAAACAAATTCCCACTAATATAGATAGGCTAATGCCGTAAAGACCAATAATCCATTTCATATTTTTTTGTAAACAGAAAGTGCTTAGGTGAGCACTGTTTCTTTTGAATTAAGGGAAGCAGATTATTGCTTTTCAAAATCATTGATGTAGATCACTTCCTCATTCCATCAGTAAATCTGTGAGAGATTAGGTTATTGTGAAGAAAGGATGACCCTAAAGGCTGGGCAGTCATGTGGCAGTTAGGAGTTGCTTTAACATGTCAATATGTCACATATCAGTTGAGAAAACTACTGAGAATTTCTACTCCATTGAGAAAAGAAATAGAGTATGTTTTGTTTTGTGGAGTAGTTAATATTTACCTGAATGATTGTCTGTAAAGCAAATTTGGTAACTTGAATTGCATTTTCCACTTGGTTCCATTATATATTTAAAGATAAATCCTCAGCAAATAAAATAATCACGTCACTGCCCAAAAGTCTCTTGCTCTGAGAAGCTTTCTTAACCATATGTTGCACGTCCCTCTCTTATAATACTTCCCATAGAATCCAAAGACATATCTTGTTCTTAGCCTTATTTCCATTCCAAATTAACTATTCTCTTTAGAAAATATATGCATTTATTTTCATGAAACCATTTTTCTTCTTACAGTGCTTTCTGAACAGGAGTTTATCCTTGAAGTATTGTAAAATGATTTTATGCTGTTAAGTATTTTGGTTCAATATTGGTATCTCTAATTTTCTGGTGTTTCTATATTGCTTATAGAACCACTCAAGATAAACATCTTCCTTCAATTCTTTCTTGCTCTTCATTTTCTATAACTTCTCCTTTTTCCTCTTCAATAAGTCAGTGGACTTATTTCTGGAAAACTCATGGTTCTGTTCTCTTTGTCGTACCCTGCATTCACCATTAACAAACAGGGCTTCCATATAAGAAAGGCACCACAGGATAATTTTTGATTATCATGGGATAATTTTGATTATCACCCTTTTCCTGAAGATGCAGTCTCGGATGCTCTTTTTGGTACCAATGAAAGTAGCTACATGGTAATGATTCTGAGCATTGCACAGTCACACAAATCAGGCAGCATAAGGTAAGTGCAGCCCCATTCTGAAGTTCCTACTGGCCGATTGCTTTTATTCTCCCTGCCTAGAATTTTCTTTGACATCTTGTTTGTCTAGCTTAGATGCCACCTTTATAGGGAGGTCTTTACCTGTGTTGGGTCACTTATCTTCTATGTGCTCATAGCATTTATTATTTCATTTGCTAAATCAATAAATACTCTGTACCTATAATGTACTAGGAAAGGTTCTACATCCTGTCTACTCTAGCACTATGTATAACCTTCTGTTATCAATTATTCAAATTCCTATTCACCTAACAGCTATGAGTACCTACTCTTTGGTTAGCTTTTAGTTGCCTCTTTATATAGACTGTGAATTTCTGGCCAGAATTTTAACTCCTGGAAGGCAGGATCAGTGTTTTATTCACCTTTGTGCCTGGTACAAAATAGTTGATGAAAGAACAGGCAAGACTGACTTTGGAGGTGGAGAAAGGACTGTATGTCATTGCATGTGAAAGAATAAGGTTGTCTCTGCCTGTGGTATCTGTGACACAGACAGTTGATTCCATCCCAAGCAGACCAAGCCAAATTGACTCCTCAGGCATAGAGATGTTTTCCCTCAATCAGATTCTGTGCCATTTACCATATACTACTTGATGCCAAAGTATGCTCCCCTGATGAGCATGACATTTTATTTGCATGCACATAAGCAAGTTCATAGTATTTAATTTGAAAGTGCAACCCCACTAAGAATGCATTTGTTTGTATTTATTTAGATTTATTTAGAAGTTTTGTTTGGATGGCCACGTGGGGGTGATCTGGGATGTGGAAACCTGGAAAAGCTGATGAAAGCTGGTTCTGTCTTGGAGACTGTCTTTTGGATGAAGAAATGTGACCTTTAATCACCCCCAGACCTCTGTTTGTTGTTGTCCCAGTATATTCTGTGAGTAGAAACTCCCAGGCCCTCTCAGTTCTTTTGTCTTGTCTTTAGTGTTTGAGGTGAGTTTGCCAGTGTTTCAGGGAGTATGTTTGAGGGGTGTTTGCAAGGACTGACCTTCCCAGATGACTATGAGATTAGGAATAACTGTCACACTTCTCCAGGTGACTTTCACTTTTACCAACCCATCAAGGTAACTTGATGCTGCCTCTGCAACTGGGCTGGTTTTCCACCCTAATTTTCTCAAAAAATGTCATAAACTTTGTGGATGGGGTAGGAGGCTCAGTTTTGCTTTGATGCTGAATGACATCCATTCATACAGTGAGGCATTCTTTGTTGGGCTACAAGTATTCCCCTTGTTGGTGGAAGTGTTAAAAAAGAATAAGTTAATTTATGGCCTTTTACGTCAACTACTCCGCAAGGTGTTGCTATTCAATCTATGGTATCTCCCAGGCTTCTTGTGTAGGGGGACATAGATAACGACCCAGGAAATCCACAGCAAACATCAGGAAAGGAAATGGTTAGTTTAGCAACATTCCCAAACCGCACCCAACTATTGCCTTCATTTCCGGACAGCTGACAAAGAAGGACCTCCTTCTCCTTCAGAATATTGTTTATTTTGCAATTAACCAGGAAGAAGGGAATTTTTCTGAAGGTCTTTGATTGAGGGCTCATAATGTAAATGGAAGCTGCATTTAGGATGAAGGGCATTACGAAGAAATTTCTGATAGGTTTTAGTTCTATAAAGTTTGTAATGCTTATACTTACACCAAAGATTAACCTATAGTCCTGTAGACTGTGCAATTTTCTCTTTCACGCCAACGTCACCATCACACAGAAACACATGAATTCAACCACAATATTGGAGTTGAAAACAGACATATATCTATATATACAGATATATTAGAATGTTTTTCTTCTTCTTTTTTTTTTGCCCATGAAAGGTGATTTATAACCAAACCAGGGAAAACCTCAAGTTACTGTTGTGGTGAGATTTATTATTACTACCCAAAGTCAAGCAAGTTGGAAGAATTTCATTTTTGGTTCCAAGATTCATCCAAATCATTGCGGTTTGGAAATCATCTTAAAGTAGATTTTTAATTTTTTCCCACTTAAACCAGCATCTTACATTCACACTTATCTTTAGGAGTTGAGGTAATTTTAATTGAGCTTTTGGTTTATACTTTTGTAGCCTACTTAGATGTCTTGAGACTGGCTTGTATAACGATGTGCATTGTTGCCACAGTTTGCTGCCATTTTTCACCCTGCTATGAGATGTGTATATTTTGATGGGCAATTATTATGTTTCATCCAGTGCTTATCCTTTGGAAAATATGAATAAAGTTAGTCAACTGCATTTACTCTTGAGAAGACATTGATTTTATTTATTTATTTATTTTATTTATTTATTTTTTTATTTTATTTTATTACATATCTCCCCTTCCCCCCGCTGCGGTGAGGCACCGAGAGTGGTCACTGCGCAGGCGTGGCTTTCCCCGCTTGTGGGCGGTCTCTGCGTCCGTTCACGGCCGGCGCTTGCTTCAGTTCGCGGGTGGCTGGCTGCGCTCCATCCGCGGGCAATCTGCCCTGCCCGTGGCGGCTCTTGCCCTGTCCGTGGCAGCTTCTTGCCCTGCCCATGGCGGCTCCGGCCCGCCCATGGCGGCTTGCCATTCTCAAGGTGGTCTGCCCACTAGGAGAGGTCCCCGGGAATCGAACCCAGGGCCTCCCATGTGGTATGCCGGCACCCTATCCACTGGGCTATTGAGCCGGCCCAAGAAGACATTGATTTTAGTATCTTACTTTTGTATAGTGCTCTAGTTTGCAAGACACTCTCACATAATTAAATCATTTGATCCTCAAGACAGTCCACTGAAGTCAGCATAGAGGATATTATTATCTCCATTTTACAGAGGAAACAGGTTCAGTAGGGTTAAATGACTTGTTTTAAGAGTCCATTGCTGCCCACTAAACTGCAGTGACCCTCAGTTCTGCTGTGGACCAGAACCCAAGGAACAAGGTGATTTGCCCTTAATGGACTAAAAAAGCTTCTTTGTCTATAGTGCTAAGATATAGCACTTATATAGTTCTTAGTATAAAGTTTCAAAACTACCTTAAAAATACTTTAAAGCAATAATACAGCAAGTTAATCCAAATAGGGTACTTAAAGTTTTTAAGGTCACACCTTTATGTAGTATTAATGAGGGAGAGTTTCCCATAAAAGGCAAGTTGAAAAATGGTTTTTGCTTGTGCATGCTGTGCTAGGTCGAGTTCTCTGAGAAGCAGATTCCAAGATGGAATTAGACATATAAGAGATGTATTAGGGAAATGCCTGTGAGGAATACAGGGCAGGGAGCTGGAGAAAGTGGCAAGAGCCTTAGAGCACAATGCAGGTCTGAGCCCTGGGAAGGAGAGGGAAGGAAGGTGGGTGAGGAGGAAGAGTCTCAGATTTCAGGCCACTTCTAAGAAAGTTTGCAGCTAGGCTGACAGGGAGCCCTTGAGCCATAATCTTCATGGCACAGGAATAATCTGTGTTCAATCCCTGCTGTGCTTAGTCACTGGCTAGGAGTAGCCCATGGGAAGTGAGGCCTTGATGGGACCACAGTAGTGGATTCAAAGCAGAGCAGCTGGGGCCAGTCAGTACTATTCCCCACAGCAAGAGACCTGGGAGGGGCATTTTCATGACCCTCACACCTGTGTCATGATACGACATTAATTTTCTAATTCTTCAAGAGTTAGGAGTTAAAAACAACAGTAAGTACCCTTAGTAAAATGCAGGAACACTAGGAACAAAATTAGGGGTTCAGTTCTCACCATTAACAAACTGGCCTTCCATATAATGGAAATGCCAGAAGATTTCTAGAAGGCTTAAGTTTCTCTTTTTGAAGGTTTTTATTTTTAAACTCTTTTGATAACCTAATAGCATGTTCTGTGATGATAAGAATTACAGTAAGCTCTCTCTCTCTCTCTCTCTCTCTCTCTCTCTCTATTTTTTGAGGTACTGGGGCTGGCGATTGAACCCAGGACCTCATATGTGGGAAGCTGGCACTCAACCACTGAGCCACATCTGCTCCCAGTAAGCTATTTTTGTATTCTTAGCAAATGCAAAGTGCCCAGTTCATAGTAAGTGCTCAGTAAATTATTGCTGAACAAATGATGAATCAAATTAATGGATAAAAGGAAGGGGCATATTGTTATTTTTAAATGTTCTTTTTTTTGAGGATTTGGATGACTTCCAAGATTGTTTCTTTATTAAGTTTATTAACAACAGACTCAGTAAAGGTCTTGGAGTGGGAGGGGGGATTTGGTAGTGTAAGAAATTATTTAAGCAAACCTCTCTAGTCCAAGGACCCTGGATCTGAGAACTTGGATAGTTGACTTGGCCTTGCACAGGCCCTCCCTCTGCATAAGATTCTGAAGATGGTTAAGTGTATTTGTCTAAAGTGGATGCATGTTGATTTTTTAATTTTTTATTATTTTAGCTATCTTGTGTAGGGAGTCAAAGAGGCACTAAAGATGGCAAGAAGAAGAAGATAGAAACTGGACACATAGTGAGTCCATTCCATATTTTCAAATCAATAGAAAAAACACTTGCACAACTCCTTCATGAGTTTCAGGCGATGGCAGGGTTTTTCTGGCGTTGCATTGCCATGCATGTTTCTGTCAATGTGTCCCCTTAACCCCCACACCCCTCAGGTACTGCTGACTCCTCCTTTTGCTCATATCTAACTAGTCACCAAGTACTGCCAAGTCTTCAGTTATATTATCCATTGTGATCCTTCCTTCTTTTTCAGGAAGCATCACTTAAGTGCCCTGCCTGCCATGAAAACCTTTGGTGGGTTTCCTCACTTCTAAGAGCTTTTTGCCATGTGTTTATAAAGAGGCGTCATGTGCTTCAGCCTCAGACCTACCTGCACCTGGCAGTGGAAATTTAATGCAGACCATTTACTCTCTTTCACCCTCAGTCCTCTCATCTGTAAAATAGGAATAACAGTGTTCTCCCCAGTGGATGGAGGGGGACATTAAGGGAGATAATTCATGGAAAGCATCTACTTATAGCCTGATGGCTTGTCCCTGCTCCCCAGCCCCCATTTCCAGCCCGACACCAACATCTGCTTCATCTAAATGGATTATTTCACTCACATCCTCATGTCAACAAGACCAAATTCCATATCTCTCAGGCTGCTGCCATTTGGTGTCCTCAACAAGTTGCTCTTTTCCTAATTTTCTAATGGGACTCTCTTTTATTTTCTTACAGAAAACTTCTTGCTCTAGTTGAGCCGGTGTTCTCGTTTTCCCATGGATGCCCCATGTGGGCTTACCTCTCAGTCTGTGTTGCTCCTCTCCCCACTCCATGGGCCTTGCTAATTCCTCCCATTTTATCTTTTTCAAAGCCCAGAAGAAGTGCCTTTATTGAAATATCCCCACCCACTATGGTCCCAGGCCCATCATTTACAGTGTCATCTATGGTACTGACCTTATTTCTCTGGGCCTCGGTTTCCTTATCAGCAAAATTATAGTGAATAATACCTGGCTTATATTGCATTGTAGAGATGATGAAGAAAAGGTAAGATTGACAACACAGAGAAATGCCTGGCATACAGCAGAGTCTTACTAAATATTAACCCCAGTGATTGCACCTGCCTTGCTCCTGAACTCTTCTGCACTACACAGTGGTGACCACCTCAGGCTCCCAACCCTGTATATGTACATATATAGTTCCTCCAATAACATTTAATCAAGTACAACTTTTAACATGAGTCCTAAATGGTGTTACAATTAGGTCCTGGAAAAGATCAGATATTACTGGTTTGTCATGTAGGGATTAGTATAGTTTGCAAAAAACCTTAGTCTGTCTTTTTAGAAAAATTTCCAGTTGCTTAGAATGAATTTTTCATCATTTAAATGCAGAGAATGTGTTTTGTTAGTGTGAAAGACAACACTTTTTGTGTTTTAAGGTACAATTTATACAGAGTAAATTTTGCCTTTTTAGTGTACAGTTTTATGAGTTTGGACG
This sequence comes from Chaetophractus vellerosus, assembly GCA_004027955.1. Lineage (NCBI taxonomy): Eukaryota > Metazoa > Chordata > Mammalia > Cingulata > Chlamyphoridae > Chaetophractus > Chaetophractus vellerosus. Next base: position 7,575 of record PVKH010034488.1, read on the forward strand.
AATGCATGCCATATAACCACCATCACATCATAAAATAAACACTTTCATCACCTCCCCAAATTCCTTTGTGATCCTTTATAGTCAACCCCACCTCCCATAGCCAGTCTCTGGCAACTACTGAATTGCTGTCTGTCCCTATACATTTGCCTTTTCTAGAAGGTTCATACAAATGGAATCATTCAGTATATAGCCTTTTGAGTTTGGCTTCTTTCACATAACATAATGCATTTGAGATTCATTCATATTGTTGCATGTATCACTAATTTGTTCCTTTTTATTCATAGGCAGCATTCCTTTGTATGGATGTAGTACAGTTGAGTGATCCATTCACCAGTTGAAGGCAACTTAGGACTTTTCCACTTTCTGGCAATTATGAACAAAGCTGTTATAAAAATTTGTGTACAGGTTTTTGTGTGAACATAGTTCCCATTTTCATTTGTGTAAATATCTAGGAATGGCATTACTATGTCATATTGTAAGTATATGTTTAGCTTCATAAGGAACTGTCAGATGATTTTCCACAGGGGCTGTACTATTTCCCACTCCCAACAGCAGGGTATGGGAGTTTAGTTATTCTTCGTCCTTACCAGCATTTGGTATGAAGACAGCCCTTTTTACACAATAAGCCCTGAAAGTTTTAAAGTAATTTCATCAAAGTTTCTTACATTAATACCATTGCTCACCCCATGCCCACTATCTCAACAACCTCTCTAGCGAGTTAAATAACTTCTGAGTGTGACTCAGCTTCTCTCGGGAAGCCAGAATACCTTTTCATTAAAAACAAAATATTGAGTTTGGCAACTGAATAGGCTATATAGGTTTTATGCTTCATTAAAAGCAAAACTTGAAAACCAAACCCCAAAACACAATAGGTGGTATAGGAAGGAGATTCATAATTTAGTAACTTCATTTTCCAGGAGGAAGAAATCCTCTAAAATTAATTCAGTTGAAATGGGACCCTCCTTCAGCAACCCCTCCTCCCACCCCCCTCACCCCCAGCCATACATTTCTGTGGTTGTCTGAATGGACCATCCAGTGTTTTCTGTGAGCAGGATTTTTTCCTGAAGTTAACTACAGTAAGGGTGAAGGTGGGCAGATATAAGTAACAAGGCATTAAGTAGGTGGTAATAAAGGGACTACAGCTAAGAAGAGAGAAGTGTGGAAATGAGATAATGAAGAATATCTAATTCAATTTAATGGGAAGCAGAATTTTCAAGAAGCCCTTCTCTGGAAAGGACATTAAAAGGCAAGGAAAACATACATTAGAGTCAAAGCCAATCTGCTGGAGTGATTGGCTAGGATAGAAAAGGAAAACTCTGGTGATGTATCTTCTTGTCATGGTTCTGAGATAAACACAAACAAATTCATGGAAACCAGCAACAACTCTGTTCAGAAGGGGTTATAGCTTGGCCAAGATATGGATGGAAATTTAAAGAAAAAAACAAAACAAAAACAAAGCCAAACAGACCCAAAATTATCTTTTCTGTCTTTACTGTAAAACTCCTTGCTTGAAGTTGAGCAGTTTTCACCATGTTTTTGTACTGTTGGTAATCCATTTTGTGAAAAGAAATTGGGAGTATTTACCTATTGCTTTGCTTTGAGAGTAAAAGATGCTAAAAATGCTTATTTTAAAGATTATAACCATGGTAAACATGATTGGAACCAAAAGACCTTATGGTGGGGCAAATATAACTTCTCCCTGGGGACTAGAGAACCTGGGCACTAGAACTAATTTTGTTGCCCCCCAATTCTGTGACTTGGGGAAACCACTTGCCAACTTTTCTGCACCTCATGGATAAAATGAAGGTATTTGAGTAGGTGGTTTCTAAGATCTTCTGGCTTTAAGACCCCATTATTCTCAAGAGTAAACATAGTATAAATGACCAGTTTTCTTTCTGGAAATACTTTGTTATGGGTTTTGGATAGACAGTTAGGAATAGGTAGTCCTAGTTTCCATGGCTTAAGATGATGTGAATCTATTCATGAGAATTGTCTTTTTAAAATGTTTTAAAACTCTGATGCATGTTTCATGGACATTCAGAATTGTAAGTCTTTGTAATAATTTTCTGAAGAAACTTAAGGTCTCCATTGTTGTCTGTGGGCAGATAAGCCAAAAAAAAACCACAATGCAACCATCTTGAGAATGTAACTGGAATGCTACGATAAAACCATTTTCCATTTTCATTACGAGTGTCATAAGAATAGATGTATATAATAGCAATTTTAATTTCTCCTGTTCCTCATTGCCTCATACGTCCTGTGAATTACAGGAGAATGTGGTATTTCCGGTACGCTCTGATTTGATTTACTGCTCCTTCCATTTGGGGTTTTACTAACCTGTGAAAGAGAGGGAATAATGAGAAACTGAAACTCGTGATGTGGGGAAGGTCAGAATAGTATTGAATTCAGAGAGGGGTTGTCAGAAAGCATTGGTGATGGAGTTGTATTAATTGCCATTGCTCTCTGACTGTTTTCTTTCCTTCTTGTCTGGGTAAAAGTTACAGAAACAACAGTGTGGAGACAGGATCATGAGGAACAGAGGCCGAGTTCTGAGGTGAGCCTTTTGTGAATGGTACTTTGATAACTGGGTGGTGGGATTTCCTCTTATTAGGAAAAGAAACTTATTGCCATGGGTCAAATTTGTTATATTGGCACCACAGAGAGAGGTATACCAAGATGAAAAGGGAGACAGAGAGCAATTCATTTCCATAGGGGGTGCTGAAGGCTTAATGTCCACATTACTATACAGCCATTGAGATGCAGAGATCAAGTAATTTTTTACTTATAATGAATTGGATGCTATCCTGTTTAGGTAGACTGATCATATCAACAGTTAATTAAGTGGTATATCCTTTAACTGAACAACATTGGCAAAACCCAAGTGAATCAGATTAAATTGGAACATTGCAGAAGGTCTTTTTTTGCTGTGAGACATTATATTTAGCCCACAATGGTAGACAAATTATTATAATAAAAGTATTGATTGGGGTTAAGGCAGGATGCTGTACTAGATACAGAATATTTCCTAAATACTTACTGAATCAAACCTCCTCTAATATTATTCAAAGCCTCTCCAAAGATATGATAGCTTGTATGTTTTTGTTTTTATTGATCTCTTAGTTTTGTAGTGGAAAGAATCTTTGTTTCATAGCTGTTACTAATTATCTGAATAGTGACTTTGGATTAGTCATTTTAATTTATCCAGCACTAACTTTGATTATATACAATAGGGATCAACAAATTATGGCCCCCAGGCCAAATCCAGCTTGCCACCTGCTTTTGTAAATAAAGATTTATTGGAACACAGTCACACCCATGCATTTATGTATTGTTCATGGCTGCTTTTGTTGCTGGATTTTCTCTAGGTTCTTGGCTAAGATACAAAAAATTGAATTTTAAGTGCATACCAGTTTAGTTAGGCCAGTAATTTATTAAGGAACTGAGAGAAGAGAAATGGGAGAAAATAACAGATTATAGGACCCAGGTAGAGAGGAAAGGGGCTGAAAAGAGATAAAGAGGACTGATTTACAGATTACAATTCCCCATTACAGATTATAAATCTCCAGGTTTACTTGTGTGCTGATCCAGGCAGGGGGAAAAAGGCAAGAACAGGGCTGGTTTGGTTTTTGCACTTGCTTTTTAAGCCATTAATTATTCGGCCCCTTTGCTAATATAGGGGCATGAATCCCAGCTGTTTGCTGTTTTGATTGATTACCCCACTCCTCAATCCCCTGGGAGGCTCCAATGGTAAGGCCCCTGGAGAATATCTGGGACTTCTCCTTGATTCTAGAGGAAATCCTATTCCGAATGGGGGTTCTTGCAAGGTTCTCCCAGCAGCCATCTTGTGGGGTGTCCATGGCCAATTGAGTTTTCTGCCAGGTTCCAAATCCATCTCTTGATTCCCTAAATAGGCTGATTCACTTTCACCTACAATGGCAGAGTTGGATAGTTGTGACAGAGACCAACCCTGACAGTGAAAATCTAAAATATTTACTATTTGGCCCTTTACAGAAAAAGTTTGTTGACTCCTGACCTACAATATAAGAAAGGTGGATCACTAGCTTTCAATCTTTTTATATTTGTGAGACCTTTCCCCCCCCCCCCCAAACAAAATCTTGTGCAAAACTCAAATGTGCAAAACAGGTAAAAACAAAGTTGCTGTGGTTGAAGAAGTGGTTGGGATTTAAGAGATTCATTTAATTTGCCTCCCCGATCCCTAAATTATTGCCAAAGACCCTCAAGACTACAGCATAAAAACTCTTTGAAGAGATGTTCTTTAAGGTAATTTACA
>PVKH010034489.1:0-11861 GCA_004027955.1 Chaetophractus vellerosus
TTTCGCATTTCTCACTAACCCCCGATTTTGGTATCACCATAAATTTCTGCATTAACAAATTCCTTCAAGAATTGGTACAGCCTATAGAGAGATCTCTCGAGAATGTAAACCCTACCTACCATAGCAATAAAGCCAGATTCTGGTGGCAAGATGAGGTAAGGCCTTACCACTCTCTTCTGTAGGGGTTGGCGTTATTATACCAGGGCCCCTGTGCCCTTCTCCAGCTCAGGTCCCGGCCCCACTCAGAGCATCATGGGAAACTGGAACTGAGGGTGGCTTAGAGGTTGTTTATGAGCAGGGTCCCAGAGAGTCCGGTAGGAGGCAGCGTGAGGAAACAGAAACATAGCAGAGTCATGCATTTGAATCCCAGCTCCACAGGTTGCCAGCGATGAACTCTGCATTTCTATTTCATCTGAAAATCAGAAATAACATTTCTTGCAGACTAGCTTTCTGGTAGGGATGAAACACGATTATGCGAGTAAAGTCCCTAACACGGTAACTATTACAATCACTGTTGTTAATAATAGTAAATGACTTTTCCAAGCCCACACAGAGTGTTACTGACTCTGGTGGTTTGAAGCTGTAGGTAGCCCAGAAAAACAGGTTCTTAAACCGAATCCGTTGCTGTGGGTGTGGACCCATTGTGAGTAGGAATGTCTGATGAGGCGACTTCAGTTTAAGCGTGGCCCACCTCGGTCCGGGTGGGTCTCACTCCTCTTCCTTTATAAGCAGGATGAAATTCAGACCGGGCTAGAGAGAGGAAGCCAGGGGGAGCCGCCAGACGCTGAGCACCAACAGAAGAGAAGGCAGAGGGCAGAGACGCAGAGGGCCGTGCCCCGTGGCAGGCTAAGGACAAGCACGGCCAGCAGCCAGCCCCACAGCGCCAGTCTCCAGGAGGAAAGCAGCGCCTGGATGACGCCTGGATTTGGGCTTGCCCTTTGCCCCCAAATCGTGAGCCAATAAATCCCCATTGTTTAAACTGACCCATTGCAGGGTATTTGCTTGAGCAGCCAAAGAAACTAAAACATTGTCCAAAAGAGGACCAAATCTCCCGTCCCATGCACGACGCTGATTCTAGCGCACCAAACAGGACACGATTCCGAGGTGGACCAGGATGCCTGCTGCCTGGGAACCCCTATCCACGTCGCCTTCAGTCCATTTGACCCCCTTTTCTGGCCATTCTGCGGCTGCTGCCTAGACGGCTCTCACTTGCTGTCCCCGTGTAGGCACCAGCTGTGTGCATGATTCTGGGTGCGGGGCAAGGGCAAGAGAGGCTTGGATGGGCCAGACAATACCTCCTCGTATTTTCACGTATCTAGACAAGTACAGAAATAACATTTATGTGGTCTAGAATAAGTGAAGCACGACGGGGGCAGAGCAAAGTGTCGTGAGTTGTTCATAGGCAGATGAAAGGCTTAAATTAAGGGTGGCCGTACAAAGGAAGCTGCCAGCATCGGAGGCTGGGTAGGGTTCTGACAGCTGGTGGAGGACGAGGAGTGTGCTACATGAGGAAGGAGCAGGAACATCTGGGGCTTGCTTAGGCAAAGGCTAGAATCTGCTGTGCGTGGAATTGAGGGATGCAGGGGATGTACTTACATCTACTCCACTCCAAATATGAATGCCATTTTCTCATCAGGATATTTCGGCTTTATTTATTCAGCATGGTTAAAGCAGGGTCCTGAGAAGGGCAGAGGGTTTAAACTGGTTCAGCTGCTTCTCCGTGCTTAGGTATAGCCACCAAGTGAACTTGGAGCTGATTTTCACTCTTGTAAAAGTAGTAATTTGAGCTGCTTCTCCTAGATACACAACTGTGGAGGCAGCAGGCCCCTGTTAGTGTGAGGAAAATCCAAAAAGAGAATTCGTGGGGCTGGAGGAAGTCTTCCCTTGAAGCCCATGGGTGCGGAGAGCTCGGCAGAAAGGGTGAACCTGTTTCTGGGAGAAGCCGAGGCCCCCCTCCTTCCCAATCCTGAAAATCAGAGAGACCTGCTGGTGTGGCCCAGAGGGCTCTGACCATGGTTTTGGCAGGAAATACACAGAGGATGTCAAAAGGAAGTTTTCAAGAGGGAGGAAGGAGAGCCCTTGCTGGTGAAATCAGCCAACCCAGGGGCCGTGAGGGGACTGGTCCCAGCAACGCCCGTGCCTGGTGCTCAAGCCCCTTCCCACCCATGCCCGAGAAGGGGAGTGTGGCCAAAAGGAGACTCACCTTGGAGCCAGCCCAATATGCGATACCACGGTGGCATCATCAGGGGTGCCAATCCTGGGGGCCACCTTCACTGCAGAGGAAAATCACCCGTGGGACAGCACAGGACCGTTCTTCAAGGGTGACAACCACCTCCTGCTGGCACAGAAGCAACTGAGCTGGTACCTTCCCAGCCTCTCTGCTTCTTTCTCTGCTGCTATTTGGAATTGGAGCCGACCTCTTAGAACTTGGTAGAGCTCCAGGATTCCTACGTATTGAAGGGGATGGAAGTGTCTCAAGGGGTAGAGACCAGACCAGAGCTCGTGAGGAATTAGGCACATATTTGAAGAAACAAAAGGGTTTATCACATTACTGACAATAATGGCTGCACTGGCCCAGGAGGCCTTTCCATCTCCATCCACATTTCCTGCTCGGTTACAGATTTCAGGACAGCAACAGCATGAGCATCTCCGCATCGATGGCATTGCTTTTCACGTGGTGAATTTTCCGGAAAGGACGCTGGCCGTCAGGCCTGCCTCCTTCAGCCATGAGGGTGGCCGTAGCCCAGACGCTGGAACACTTTTTTATGATAGCGATGAGGAAGTTCTTGTTAAACATCTTAAAAATCTTTCCTATGTTAGGATCTACTTAGATTACATTAAATTCATAAGTAAAATCCTTGTCAATTTGTCTCATTTATATTCAGTCCTGGATAAAGGTGCCTTTTCTCCACAGCTTCTTGTCACATAATATTTTTTAATCAGGCGAGTGAACATCAAACTGGACTAGTACGGAGGCAGCGGGCGGGAGCCAGGGGGAGAGGGTCTTTTCGCTGGTCTTCCCGGGTTCCAAAGGCTGCTGGGCTGCGCGTGGCTGGCGTCTCCAGCTGGCTGCCATCGATCACCACGCTCTCACCAGCCCGCCTCCTCCCCACTGTCTCCCCACTTGTGGAATGTAATGACGGGGTGTGGGGAAGGGCTCCTGGGCCCTCCGAATCAGGTTAGAACAGGGTGAGGCACAGGGGTGGCCCTTGGGCTCCTCTGCTTGGGCACTCGCTGGCAGAGGAGCTGCAGCGGGGGCGGGGACCAGGCTCCCAGGGAGACACAAGGGGAGGCCGCTGCTCCAGGCATGTTGTGTGTCTGCAATGGCCACATACTCACTCGGAACCCCGAGGGCAGCCTGGCCACCTGCCACAAACCCAGCGTGGAGCTCAGCCCCGCGTCAGCTCCGTGCATTTACACCCCAGTCCTAGATGCAAGCAGCCAGACAGTCCCACGACCGAATGGCTGAGTCTTTGAGGTTTTCCCATTGCGTTATTACAATAAACAGAAAACACAATTCAAATTAAATCCTGTCTTATTGTTCCATTGTTCTAAATGGGGTGGAAAATGCCAAAACGTTATTAGCCAGACAAGGTTGGAAATGCCCAGACAATAGGGCAGCCAGACCCCTTTCTCTCACTCACCCAAAGCTGTTCTTTAAACACAACCACTAACTCTCCTTCTCAGATCCAAATCACCAGCCCATTGAAAAAAGGTCCTACTTCACATCCCAGAGACAAAAGTGGATAGCCAAGTATAGTCCCAAATACATTCCATTATTCCTCCTCCCACTGCCCCTCCCTTCCCAGCAGCCTCAAAGCTTCACTGTTAACTTTTCTATCTTTCACGGATTCTCAGCTCTGCTGCCTTGTTTCCATAGAAGCACAGAAGTCAAAGCTAAAAAAGACTTTGCCTGATTTTTCCCTTCACACAAACCCCCAAGGGCAAAATGTTACCAAATTCCTCCTCTTAGATCCACAACAGACTTTTCTGCCGGGAGCTGGGCCTAAGAACAGAGTCACATATGACTGGGGAGCGCTGACATACACGTCGGAGAACTGGAGTAGGGTTGGCAGGTATAAGACAGCTGCAGTAACATGTTCTCCTTCCAAAAGCTCTTTCATCACTGTGCTTAGCTCTCATTTCCTGCTCACGCTTAGAAACCTCAAGTTCATGTACACGTCTAAGTATTTTCATGATATACTCAATCTATACCTAATAATGCATCGTACACCCCAGGCCAAGGAGTACTCAGAGAGATGGATGGGGCAGAAGACAAGGAGGGGAAGGCAAATTCCATGATAGTTGGTGTGGTTTGGAACTGTATGTACCCCAGAAACACATGTTCTTAAAGTTAATCCATTACTGTGCATGATAACTAGTTGTGGCTAAGAACTTTTGATGAGGCTACTTCAGTGAAGGTGTGACTCACCTCATTCAGGATGGATCTTAATCCTATTACCGGAGTCCCTTATAAATGGAATGAACAGAGAGAGAGAGAGAGAGACAGAGACAGAGAGAGAGACAGAGAGCTCACCATGGAAGCAAGAAGCTGAAATCAACAAAACCCAGAAGAGAAGGGACAGACCAGCAGATACTGCCATGTAACTTGCCACATGGCAGAGGAGCCCAGGATTGCCAGCAGCCGAAGAAAACATTGCCTTGATGACGCCTTGATTTGGACATTTCCCTGCCTTCAAAACTGTATGCTAATAAGTCCCCATGGTTTAAGCCAAGCCATTTCATGGTATTTGCAGAACAGTCTAGGAAACTAAAACGGCTGGTCTTGCCTGTGCCACTATATGACCTTGGGAGAGGGATCAAGTTGCAATGCCACGATGAGTGACCAGGAAGCTGATTGTTCGGATGATAGCAATGAATCAAAATATCTGCCTTGGAGGAGTGGCTTCCTGTGACCCACTTGCAGGCCTTCCCTTCCTTCCCCCAGACCAAAAAGTTCCTGCCCTCTGTACTGTTCCTTCAGGGTCTGCTTTGACTGCTAAAATGATAAATTAGCCCATAGAGCAGGACATTTATATGACCCAGGTTGCATTCTAACGCTTTTATATAGAACACTAAAAGTGTTGCCTAATAGTGGAAATGTTGGACAACGAGAGCTACCCCATGGGAGAAATATTTAAGAACCCAAAATGGTGGTTGCCAACCATCAATTACCTTGTGAGCTCCTGTGTTTATTCTTAAGCAATAGAATCAGCAACACAAAATTGGCTTTCCACAAATTTTCACATTGCATCAATTTCCCATGACAGATGGGAATGATAAAGCTCTAGGAGGCACATCAAATAGGTAGACAATAGAGACGAGGAAATGTCCCCAGACCTTTCAATTTCCTAGTCTAGATACTGAGGACATGGGGGGCCTCCTGGTCAATGACGAGCCTTTGCTTCTGGATCAGCCCACGAAGGCAACTCGGCCCATGGACTCTGGCCCACCAGAGGGAGCAGCTTCACACACAAAAGGACAGACACGTTATCATGAGCTTTCCAATTTCAAAACTATCGCATTTTGCTCTCCATTCCCGTCTGAAACTCAGCTCTGTTAGGAATCGTGATCAGACCCTATTGATCACTTCTCTGAGCGTCTTTTCAAGGGATTCTCCAGACACACTCGAGCGAGCTGGCTTTAATTTAAGCCCTTTGCTATCTACAGATTCTATCAGCTGAGCTTTGTGAAAATTATGCCTTTAAGGATCTAGGGTCCCTAAGGATCCCAGAGCGCTAATGTTCTCCATGTCCTACATGCTCCCAGCTAGAGGGAGGCTTTGGGTAAATCGGACCCTCCTTTCCAAGCTAACCCTGCATTGCCGGCACCTTCCTCTCGCCATCAGCCATGTCCTTTTCCACCCATATTTCTCTCTCTGTCAAGCAACAGATTCCAGAGGGCTTCCTAGGTCCACACACCCAACTCTCTAAGCACATTGCACTCACCTCTGAAAAGCAACGATCTTGCCTGCACACAAAGAAGAATGAAGCAATTGGAAGGATCCACCCCTCCCTTCCGACAGTGTTTTATAAAAGTCATTTCTGACACCTCCAAAGAAGGTTATTCCGGCTAATGTGTGCTGTCCTGAGTCTTTGATTCGTTGACAGTGGGACAGAGTGGGAATTATGGCTGTGCAGAGGAGATAGATTTTCAACCCCTTTATTTTCTTGAAACTATTCCCTCTCATAGTGTGAATGGAATTTTAAAAATGATATCTAAAGCACAGCAGGAAAATAATGTAAATCCAGTGCTGGGAAATTCTTCCCTCCAGGCACCAGTCAGAAGCCAAACTCATCTGCGAGAAGTTCCAGGGGTTTGGAACAGTTGAGGGGCGAGTGCTTGTTTTGCCTTGCCCGATCACTTCAAGGAAGGAGCAGAACGTGAGGAACCAGACGCAGAGCCGTGAGTCAGCCTTGGAGACACCCACGGCAAACAAGCATTCCGACTTGTGGAGCTGAAATCTGCAGGCGTGTGTAGGTGGCTCTCGTGTTTCAGGTGCTTTCAGAGTATTTTGTCGTGTCATTTGTTCCATTAAGGTTTGTTGAAAGAGAAAAAATATCCCAGAAGCTAACGTCAACAACTAAGAAGATTTTGTAAATACCACTTATCCCACTCAGAGTGGCATTGCCCACATCAGCACTTACCCATAGGTTAGTAATGCTCTTGAAAGACACTATGAGAAAACTACAGTCAAGAGTTCCTACTGTTTCAAGAAGATTTACCAGACATCTACTTTGATTTCATACTTCTTAACACAAGGTGCTACGACAATACTTTTAAGTGTGAGCCCTGTCCTGAAATGGACGGGTGCTGTCCATAAAACAAGACACAGGTGGGCACCAACAAATAAATGTGACATGGGTACAGCATTTCTGTCAAAGGCCCTCCTCATCTTGTATGATAGGTGTGCCTGCATCTTAAGCCACTTGGGGAAAGTCTGGATACTTAAATCACCCACCCAAAAGAGGTATCAAACCATTAAACAATCAAAAACTTTTCACCACATTCAATGCATTCCGCTGATGTAGTGGAAAATGCTTGCAACACTGTAGTTTTAGGGGAGGGAAAATATAAAAACTCCCTTTCAATCTAAAAGTTGCCTAAAAGATGACCATTTCACTCAGCCTCTTTTTCATCTTCAGATGTTTCCTGATGGAAACAGTCATCCCATCTCTAAAGGGACTTTCTACCCCTATTGATTGTTTGTTTGTTGGATTTGGACAGCGGAAGCAAGGACTGGAGAAGAATAACAGGAGCAGTAGAAAGGCAATTGATGAGCAATGCCTAGCTGGGGAAGGAAGGCTCTGCTTCTGGAACTCAACTCAGAGAGACTTCAGAGGCTCTTCTTCCACGAGGGTGATAACAAGAGGCGTCTCAGCATCGGCTTTGGTGTTCCTGTCTCATCCTAAGGATGATGTTGAAGCCAGCTCAAGTGTGGGGCCAGCTCAAGTTCAAATGAACTGGGGCAATCTTTCAAATTCATAAAAACACAATACAGCCTGCCCTATTCCCTCCTTTTCCTGAATTCTTTAGTCCTGGAGCTCTTAGTTTGGGCAGAGCAATGGGTGGAGGTGGTAGCCACAGTAGCCCTGAGTGGGGTGAGGAAGCCAAAGAGGATGAGGAGGACATCTGCATAGAAGGGTGCCATGCAAGGGGCATCAGAGTTCAATAAAGTGAGGAGGGTGACCACACAGACAGGGCCACAGTCATGATCCAGACCAAGGTCAGGCCTCAGTACAGCAACGGGAACATCCATGCAGGGATGACTAAGATGGAGGCTGATACAGACTGAGGGACTGATCAGAAAAGTAAGCACACTAATGATAGCAGGTTTTGGGTTTCTCCATGTAGGAGAAGGGAGTTACAAAAATGGAAAGAGAGAAAACTAGAATGAACACCATGGTGTTGGGTTGGAATTGGAGGTATTTTAGGAACTTGGGGTTTTCAAAACAGATAGATAGATAAATAGATACATAGATAGATAGATAGATAGATAGATAGATAGATAGATAGATAGATAGATAGATGATAGATGATAGATAGATAGATAGATGATAGATGATAGATAGATAGATGATAGATGATAGATAGATGATAGATAGATGAGAGATAGATAGATAGATAGATAGATAGATAGATAGGTAGATAGATAGATAGATAGATAGAAAAAAGAAGTATAGAGGTGAATGTGTGTGTATTTTGTATATACATACACAAATTCCCTTCACACAGTTATGGGTTGAATTGTGTCCTCAAAAAAAAAAAAAATCAGGTCCTAGCCCCCAATACCACAGAATGTGACCTCATTTGGACATAGGTTGTTGCAGATGGAATTAGTTAAAGTAGGATGAGGTCACAGTGGAATAGGGTGGGCCCTCAATTCAATGACTCTTTCCTTATAAGATAAGAGACAGACAAAGAGAGAAGATGGCCATGTGAAGACAGAGATTGAAGTTATGCTGCCACAAGCCAAGGAACACCAAGGATTCCTAGCAAACTACCAGGAGCTAGGAAGAGGCAAAGAAGGATTATGCCCTAAAGACTTCAGAGGCAGCATGGGCCTGTTGACACCTTGATTTCAGACTTCTAGCCTCCAGAACTGTGAGATAATAAACTTCCATTGTTTTAAGCCATATAGTTTGTGAAAGGAAACTCAGTCATATATGTATATATATATATATATATATATATATCCTATCTTTGTCTACTGGGAGAGCTGAGAGCAGCAGCATTCCAAGAGAAATTAGTACACCTAGCACCCAGATATTGGCTTCTAAATACCATTCCCCACTAAAAGGAACCAGGGCTGCTTGGAGAAATGGATAATTCCATGGCTAAGGCAGAAAAAAGTAATAATGAATCCAGAACATCTGATTGTGTCAGAAAACAAGGAAATTTTGAAATGATTGGGTACTTGCCGAAAGGTTGCAGAAGCCAGCTAGAAGGGGTGCCAAATGGCCAAATCTAGGACAGTCAGAGAAAATCAAAGTAAATATGGTAGTAATGGACTACAACCCAGTGAATAAAAAAGAAAACCATGAGTTCCTACTGATATAAATGAATGAGTGAATGAATGAATTGGAAGTTTTTAGAGTGTTTTTGCTTCCTCATTGATGAAGCAAATACCATACGAAAAGTTATTTAACAATGGGAATTTATTGGTTCTTGATTTTGAGGGTAGGAGAAGTCCGAAATCAGGCATCATCCAGGAGGTGCTTTTTCCCAGAAGACTCTAGTGATTTGAAGCTGGCTGCCTGAGACCCCTGGTCATTGGCTCCTCCGTCACATGGCAATGCACACGGCAGCATCTCCTGGCTTCTGCCTTCTCTTCTGGGATCCCCTGACTTTCAGCTTCTGACTGTTCCCTCTGGACTTCTCTTTCCCGTGACTTTCCCTATGAAGCCTTCCATAAGAGAATAAAGACCCTTCTGATTCAGTCGGGCTAAACCTTAGCTGGAATAACCTCATCAAAAGGGCCCCTTTACAAGCATTCACACCTACAGGAATGGACCGAGTCTAAGAACATGTTTTTCTAGGGTTCATAGCTCCAAACTACCAAACAGAATAACAGAATATTTACATAATTTCAAATCACTTCCCACAAAAGGCTTCCTAATTACAAAAGGTGAAGGAATAAATTTACTGTGGAGAAGCCTGGCAGATGTCATAATCAAATGTCAAAGCAAACCCTAACATTAATGTGACAAATTAAATTTGTGTACCACCTAATATGAGGCATTGAGAAGAGCGTAGCATCACATCTGGGATATTCCTACCAAAGACAGCTGACCAAAATCTAATGATTGGGAGACATCTGACGAACCTAAATTGAGGGACATTCTACATAATAACTGACCTGTACTCTTGAAAATATCAAGGTCCTGAAGTCAAGCAAAGCCTGATGAACAGTTCCAGACTGAGAGATTAAAGTTATGTGACAACTAAATGCAACCCATCATTTTGGACTGAATCATCTCACTATAAAGGCCATTATTGGGGAACTGCTGAAACTTGAATGAGGTCTGAGAATTAGATTGAAGAAATGTATCATTGTTAATATCCTAATATTGATGATTGTGTTTTGGTTATATAAGAGGCTTTCCTTGTCTGTAGGAAATACACACTAAAGTACTTAGAAATGGTGGGGCATTAGGGCTACAACTTACTTTCACGTGGTACTGTGGGGGTGGGGGAGTACTCTACTAGCAACTTTTCTGTAAGTTAGAATTGTTTCAACATTTTTAAAATTAAAAAAATAAAAGAACTTAGTAAGGTGAGTAATTTCTATAAGAATTCTGCATAAATTAACACAGCAATGGGGCTTTCTGGAAAGTGATTTTAAGCCAACAAGCAAAAAAGAATTATCTAGGGAATTTTTCAAAACACACACAGAGAATCAGCCAAATTTAGCTACTGATGGCTGAGTGGGCTCTAGTAAAGAGGCACTGATGTCGCAGCACAGAGCTGGCCTGTGGTTACGTGTGCCTACGATTGTCCCATAAGCGAGAGGGTTCAAAAGAAAGTTGGGTGAGTGTACAGCAGCCTTTGCTGCTGTCTCTGCTCCTGTTGATATAGTATCCAGGTTAATGCATAAGGACATCTCCCTTTGTAATCTATAGGATTAATTCTAAACATTTAGGTCAGAGTAATAGCAGGTGTTCCATAAGGGCAGCCATTGTCATTGCCATATGCCAAAAGCTATGCTAAGTGTTTTAACTCTGCTGACCCAAATCTTCACAAGAACACTGCAAGGCACATATCGAGGGAGTTACTACTAACCCCTGAGTGATACCTGTCCACATGAGGCTCAGAGAGGCTGAGGGTCTTACCCAAGGTCACTTAGCCAGGAAGTGTTGTTGGAACTCTCCTGATCCTGGGCGGAGGCCAGATTGCCCTCCAAGCCCTCTTCGCTCAGTTGAGCAAGTCCCTTCATCACCTGTAGGACAGACCTGGAAGGAAAAGAGGAGAAACAGGGAGGGATTTTCAGTGTCCCAAGAGGCAGAGAGAAATCTCCACCAGAACCCCTCTGGATTGAGGGAAGGCAATTCAATGTCAAGACACATCGTCACTATCCCAACCCTGGAAGGAGACAGAAGGTTGTAGCTCTTCCCTTCCCTTCCCTTCCCTGCTGATGGCATCATCCACTTTCTCTGTCAAGAATGTGGCTAGGAAGAGCACCCCACGACTGGGTGGGAACCTGAGTCCCCTCTGACTCCCAACCTATGTGCCATGGGAAGAGGTTTACCGATTCCCACCCATGCAGGAGGCAGGAGGATGTTGGATAGCTCTGCTCTTGGCCAGGCTAGATGCACCCTCCCTTCTCCCTGACTCCCACAACGGGCCTCAGCTACTGTTTGGGCTCCAGAGTAAGCAAAAGGTGAGGATCTCACCTCACATGGCTTCTTGATCCAAGCAGACAGCCATTCACAAGCCTCAACAAACATGGTCTCTATGTAGCTCCTGACCAATGCTGAGCAGCTAGGTTAACTTGTTTGCAGTTTGTGAGATATACTTTTTTGAACATTAATTCTTAGCAAATATCCAAATGACAATCCCTATAGCTATTGTTTAAAAGAAGAACATAAACTGGATATAACTAGATTTTAGCCCTTATCCTTATGCCCTGATTTGCTAGACAAGCAATTACCATGAACATAAAGAAAGCTACTTAGATCAGCTCAAGTTTAAGAAGATCCTATAAAGTAAGGAGCAGGTAGAAATATGGGTTTTTTTCAGGTAGTGTAAAATGGGCAGGCTTGCAAAAAATTTAAGCAATGCAAAATGAACTCAGCTTCAACAATTACCTCCCAGAGTTGAATGGTACCACCCAGTCATACATTCAACAAATATTGATTGAA
>PVKH010034490.1:0-11861 GCA_004027955.1 Chaetophractus vellerosus
ATGAACACAGCAAGAACAAGCAGGGCGGGGGGGGATATGTAATAAATAATTTTTTTTAAAAAAAGGGAGACAAGCAGAAACAGAAAAACACACAGCAAAAGGACATAACGAGCATAAGCAGCAAGGGGGGGGCAGATAAATAAATAAATAAAATAAATCTTTTTAAAAAACTGCAATTAGATACCACTTCACACTGAGTAGGATGCATACAATCAAAAAGGCAGTTAATGAGTGTTGATGAGGACACAGAGACACTGGAATCCTCATACACTACTGGTGGGAAAGTAAAATGGTGCAGTCACTTTGGAAAAACACTTTGATAGGATTTCGAAATGTTAAAGATAAAGTTACCACATGACCCAGAAATTCCACTCCCAGGTATATACCCAAGAGAAATGAAAGTATTTCTACACAGAACTTGTACAAGGATATTAGTAGCAGCATTATTCATGACAGACATGAAGTAAACCCAAATGCCCATCAACTGATGAATGGATTAATAAAATGTGATATGTTCATACAGTGGAATAGTATTCTACAATATAGAGAAGTGAAGTACTGATAACAAGCTACAAATGGATGAACCTTGAAAGCATTAAGCTAATTGAAAGACATTAATCACAAAGACCACCTATGATATAATTCCCTTTATACGAAGTGTCCATGATAGGCAAATCTATAGAAACAGAAAGTAGATTAGTGGTTGTCTAGGGCTGGAAGAGTTGTGGGGAAATGGGGAGTAGCTGCTAATGGGTATGAGATTTCTTTTAAGGGTGATGAAAATGTTCTAAAATTGTGATAATAGTTGAGTAACTTTATAAACAAATAAAAAACTATTGAACTGTGCACTGTAAAGAGGTGAATTCTTTGGTATGTAAATTATAGCTCAATAATGCTGTTCAAAAACTCACTAGAGCTTAATTTATGATCATGTAAAGGTCAGTTTTCAGAAAATTCCCCAAAAATATCTTGCTTGTTTGATATATAGTATATGCTGAAAACTATGGTAGTATTTCTTTTATTCTCCAGTCTCCTAATAATTTTGGGCACTGAATCTTTTACGTCCACTTAGAAAAAAAGGAAGACAAAAATTTTTTATTTTTAGTTCTGGCTCACCCATACCAACAGCCAATTTCTTGTTAAGTCATCCAATATCCTCTCAGCTATATGGCAAAAAGGAAAAAGGTTTACTGTTTAACCTCAGTATCTCATCTAAAGACATGGTAAAAATAAGGATTTTCCAAATAGAGAACAAATCACAATCTTTCCCCAACTCTTTTTGTTGTTGTTGACAAAAAAACAGAGTCAAGGACAAAAGTTATGATAATCTGTAGATCACAGAATGAGAGGAGAGGCCAACCAAAGGGCAAAAGGATGAAGAGGATATTATAGAGCCATGCATGCCAGAAGGAAAAAGAAGATATTAGCAAGGTCAAATGTCAAAGGCAGATATGAACAATGAAAAAAAAAAGCCATCATTGGACCTTTTCAGATAATTCAGTATCATGAAAAAGAATCTCAGAAGCTCCAACCACCAATAACTAATCAAAAGAACAAACAATCAGTTTTATGATAAGTCAAAGATTTAAGCATATCATCAGTAAATAAAGTAGAAACCTTATGCCCTAAGTTCCAAAGGATGGCTTCAAAGAATTGAATGAGAAGATACTGATGCTCTAGGCCAAATGGCAAGGTACCCAACATCACCCCAACAATCCCAGAATATAGTCTGAGGAAGAAGAGTTAACAAAACCCTAAAAACTCACTCACACTGGATCTCACAATTGGAAAATAAGAATACTGAGAGAAGGAGTAGGTAGACTTGGAGAATACCAAGAGAAGTCTAAAGAAGCCCCTCTATACCAGGACAGGACCTTAAGCAAGAAGAGCAGCCTCAGCTTGTGAGGAACTGTTGGATGAAACCTGACTACAGTAGTACAAGACATATAATGTGAGAGAAAAATCTCAGAAACTTCAAAAGGCCAAATGCAGCCCCAGCCAATCTCCCCCCGCCTTCCACATCCATGTTCATATGCTATAGAAACTAAAATTAAAAGTAACATGTAGCTTCCAGTTCAGGCAAGATGACATGGACAATTTTTAGATTGCAAGACCCAGGGTGTGTCTTAATCCTCTTACTAAAGTTTTGGGTTTTTTTTTAAGAAATGGAGGAATAAAAACCTGCAGACACAGAAAAAAGTGGCAGAGATAGAGAGAAGCCCCCAGAAGTTGAAGTCAATGAACTCAGGAGAGAGAAAAGTCACAGAAGAAAGCGCCTGAACCTAAAACAATGAAGCCCAGAGGAGAGGGGAGAGATGAGCAGACACTGCCAAGTTCCAGATCGCCCATAGCTGAGCTCAGGGAGAAAGTGGTCGTGGAGGACAAGGCAGAGACCAGCAAAGCTGCCATTGTGCCTTGCCACAGGGCAGGAGCCCAGGACCACCAGTAGCTGATCTTCAGGGAGAGAGCTTCACCTGATGTCTTGACTTGGACATTTTTCCCAGCCTTAGAATTGTAAGCTTGTAAGTCAATAAATCCCACTGTAGAAGCCAACTCAATTCAGGTATAATATACTGGCAGAATTTAGCAAACTAAAACACAGACGCAGGGTGTCTACAGTGTCCCCAATCCAACAAAGAAAGTTTCCAGACCCAGCATTTCTCAACCTACAACTTAGCAACAAAAGGAAACCCAAGTAAATTAATTTCTCCCAGGATCAAACAGAACTTCCTCTGACTACATCAGGCAAGCCAGACACCAATAGCAAGGGATATTAATTGGCAGCATCAACAAAAATAAGCAACCAAGGGAAACTCTTTTTCCTTTCTGGGCCTGAGACCACTCTTTTCCACCAAAGGAAACTAAGGCAGACAGGAAAAGCCTACAACAGAGACCTAGCTAGCTTCAGCAAACAGCAAAGCTGAGAAGTCTCTTTGTCATTACAGCCCCAAGGAATTCCACTCAAGGGAAAAAGGATAGTTTTGAAAACAACTGGTCCTGGGGAAACAGAAAATGCACATGCAAAAAATGAAAGTGGGGAACCAGCTGTGGCTCAATTGGTAGGGCTCTGGTTTACCACATGGGAGGCCCCGGGTTCAGTTCCCGGCGCCTCCTGGAGAAGGCAAGCCGCCATGAGCAGGCAAGCCGCCGCAAGGTGAGCTGACTCAGCGGGATGCCACAGTAGGGGGAGACAAGCAGACACAGAAAAACGCAAAGCAAATGAACACAACAAGCACAAACAGCAAGGGGTGGGGGGATATATAAATAAATAAAAATAAATCTTAAAAAAAAATGAAAGTGAATGGCTACCACTCACTATATACAAAACTTAATTCAAAATGGGTCAACAACTTCAATATATAAGAGCTAATACAATAAAACTCCTAAAAGAAAACATAGGGAGGCTTCTAGTTAACCAAGTTAGCAGCATAAGATGTTCCACGGTGTCATTTCAACAAAGACTCTTTGAACAACTAGCAAAAACTGGCAGAGCCATGTTTCTCAAAATCTCAGAATACAGTTAAGGGTTGATTTAACTAGGCAAGTGCTAAATGAAGAAAAAGCAATTTAAATAAATGGTAAGAGATGCTCATGGCACCTTTGCTGTCCACACTCACACACCCTCCCCCCAGAATGGTATAGAGCCAGCCTATATCCCATTGTAGGTCCCTAGCCCTGTTCTGAGGGAGCAGAGAAACCCCCATGAGCATACTGAGGTGCCGATACATTGGCACCAATCTATCAAGTGGCGAAAGAAAGACTGAACCAGGACACTCTTCTCTGGGTCATTCCTCCAAGAAAATGATCTGCAGTCAGAAGTACCTACCATATCCAGCAATGTCATTGCTAGGTATATACCCAGAAGACTGACAGCAGTGACATGAATAGGTATCTGCACATAGATGTTCATAGTAACATTCGTGATAACTGAAAGTTGGAAACAACCCAGGTGTACATCAACTGATGAACAGATAAACTGTGGCATATACACACAATGGAATACTATGCAGCGGTAAGAAGAAATGACATTGTGAAACATGACAACATGGATCAAATTGGAAGACATATGTTAAATGAAGCAAGCCAGACTCAAAAGAACAAATACTGTATGATTGCCCTATTATGAACTAAACATATTATGTGAAATACGAATATGGGTAAAATTGCATATATAAGTTAATACTATAAAATGTTAATATCAGACCAAAAAACATTATACTAAGTGAAGGAGACCAGACACAGAGTACTATATATTATACGATTCCCTTTATTTAAAATGTAAATATAAATCAATTTATAAAGATGAAATGAGATTAGTGGTTATGTAGGTCTGAGGACTGAATGCTAAGGGATGTGGAGTCTTTCTTTTTGGAGTAATGGAATTGTTCTAAAATTTCTGAGATTATGAATGTACAACATTGTGATTATACTAAAAGCCGGTGATTATACACATTGGATAGAATAGCCAGAAACAGCAGCTATGTACAGTGGGGGAAGCATAGAGAGATTGATAGGTGAGGAATTTTGTTTTTTATTATTATTATTATTATTATTGAAACAATGAAAATGCTCTAATAATGATTGAATTGATAACTGTGATTATACCAAATAACACTGATTGTACACTTTGGATGAACTGTATGCTTTATTAATATGTATCAATAAAATTGATTTGTTTTAAAAAAAAAAAAAAGTACCTACCAGATAGTTAAAGCAGTGTAAGAAACAATGACATTAAAGCAGCTTGGGAGAGAGGATTACCTTCTTTAAGACACACAAAACAGAACCCAGGAGAATGGAAGTATACATCATAGGGAGTAGAAGGGGCATTCTACTTACTGCAAACTGTGGATTCCTTAAGGCCAAGTCACAAACCCAGAACAAGACAAAGAAAAGAGAGAACAGTGCATATTTGCCTTGGACTAATCTTCTTCATAGGAGGACTAAATTCTGAAGGAGAGCACCAGATAAACAAAATCAATTTGCAAAGATTGTGAAAGGTGTGTTTGATTTGGTTTATTTGCTTTTCTTAGCTTCTGGCACTCAAGGAAAGCTCTATCAACAACTGATGTCTCAGCAGGATTGCACTGACTGCCACAGTAAACAGTACCTCAAACAGTTGGGCTCCTAAAGGCTCTAGAGACATCTAAACACTATAAGCAGGGCAGACAAGCTCAGGAATTCAGCACCCTGTCAGTGGGCCTTACTTTGGAATTTATGCTCCCCAGTGTAACAGAGTTAGTCTCATTTATAGTTTCCCTACACGTGTCTCTTCGGCCCCTTCTACTTGAACCTATAATTAGCACTATACTTGTTAGATATGTCCAGAAACTTAAATCTTTGGTCTGTTCATGTGCCTGTTTAGCCCTAAATCTTAGCAGTGTTGTAACACTTCCTCTCCAGTCCATTGAACTCACCCAGGACAACTAACAAGGAGAAGATGATGGACAACACCCATGCCAAGGAACAGAGTGTCTGCAACTGAAAGCAAGACATTTCTATCCATTTGCCTCATTGGATCTAAGCCTCCTTTCAATTAGGAAAAGAATGGTATCACCATCCCCAAATCCTCAACACTGGGGAATGAAAAATGAACTATAATTATTCTATTGTACACTTATTATTATTCCAGTAATGAAGAACTTTTATCATTGATATAAAGGCAGCGGCCACCAGAGGTTCTGAGGGGAGGGAGAGGAAGGAATAGACATTTTCAGGCCTTTGGTATTGTTATGCATGACACTGCAATGATGGATATAGGCCATTCATTACACATTTTGTCATAACCTATAAAATTGTGCAGGGCAAAGTGTAAACTATAATATATACTATAGAGCACAGTTAGTAGCAATGCTTCAATATGTGTTCATTAATTGTAACAAGTGTACCATACTTTAAAAAAAAAAAAGATTGGATTAATCTATGTAGACAGAGGTCTGACTAGGGTTTACCAGTGAGAGTGAGTATTGCCTGGGATGGGGGAAGAGGGAGTCTTCTGAGCTGCTGGAAATATTCTATATCTTGATCTGTTTACAGAGATAAAATTTATCAAATTGTACCCTTGAGATTTGTGTATTTTACTATATTTAAGTTACAACTTAATTTTTATAAAAGTAAAGAACTGTAAGCAATTATGTTGGTAAATGTGTTAGAAAATCTAAACAAACACTAACTTCATTAAAGAATAAACATTTGATTATTTTGGATGGGAGTGAAAATTAAATTACTGAGAATCAATGTCATTTAAATATGCTTAATAAAGTCTGTTATAAAAAAAATTTTTTTAAAGAGTACCAATATATATATTATGGAAGTCCAAGAAAGAGAAGAGAAGAGAAGAGGCACAGAAGGATTACTGGAAGAATTAATAACAGAAAACTTCCCATATTTAATGAAAGACACATGAATATGCAATCCAAGAAGCTCAATGAACCGCAAACATGGTAAACTTAAAGAGACCCATGCCCATACACATAATACTCAAACTGTCAAATGCAAAGGAAGAGGAGAGATTTATGAAAGCTGCAAGCATAAAACAATACGTAATGTAAAAGGAAGCCCAAATAAAATTAGTTCCGATTTCTAAAAAGAAACCATGAAGGCAAGAAGGAAGTGGGTTAAAATACTTAAAGGTGCGGAGAGAAAAAAAAAAAAAAAGCCAACTAAAACTTTTATGTCCAGCAGTCAAGTAGGTCTTTCCATACTGAGAGAGAAATTAAGACATTCCCAGATCAACAAAAGGTAAAGGAGATCATCAACACCATACCTGCCCTACAAGCAATGATAAAAGGCATTCTTCAGACTGAAAGGAAAGGACAGAACAGTGTTGGAACTGTCATAAAAAAAATAAAGATTTCCAGTAAAGGTATCCATACAGTACTTACAAATGCCAGTCAAAAAAATCAGCAAAAGCATCTATTTTTAAATAGCATCCTTTTTAAAAATGAAACTAGTAAAAATTCTCCTCACTTATGGATTAAATAAATTTATCTTACTTAATAGCATTCAGTTTGGTATTTAGGATCAAGTGAGTGTTATGTATTTGATTTACAATTCACCATAAAGAGTGATTAAGGACTTTAAAGGAACACTAAAAATTGCTCTGTTTTCTAAAATTAATAGTTCTATTTCCATAAAAATAAGTCTATGAATACATACTTCATAAATAAAAACAGAAATTATTAAATAGCAAAATGTAAAACAGAAAACTAGTCCTTGATAGGATCAAGAAATTCCCATGGTATTTCTTGTGAGTTTAAGGGCATACATAAGTATCTGTTGTAAAATTTTTCCTGTTTTTCAACTTCTAACTTTACAACTAGCAATCTTTATATTCTCCAAGTAAAATATAAAAATATTATTTTTATATTACATAAAGAAAGGTTCATCTGTATTGAATATTCTCTTTCAGGTAAAGGCAATTTATCTTATTATACACGTCCTGTGGTCAAAAACAGTTGTTTAATTATTTCCTTTATTTTAAAATTGATGAGATTCAAGAAATGCACATCAATTAAAGTATGTTAATTTAGAAAATCAGCAAATAGATTTAAAAATGTGTAATTGAAATAGGAAATCCTTCATTCTTTCCCCCAACAGATATTCTCAAGAACTAGAAGTAAATACAACAATGTTTGAATCTATAATCTTCAACTCATAAAACCTATGATATTCTGCTTATGGTTCAAGTTACTTATCAGAATATGTTTGTTCAGTGGTAAATCACTAGGGGAGTTAAAGTAAATGAAGAATTTCTGGAGATATTTCTTACCTTTTACACGCTTTAAAGCTAACAGAAGTCAGAAACAGAGTGACTGAGTAGAACAAAAGTTAAGCTGCCTGCAGCAAGACAGAAACTAAGTCACAAAAAGCCACTGAGTATGCAAATAATAACCACAGTTACAAACCAAAAATCTGACCTCACATGAATACACAGTGAGGTCTTTTTCAGAAGTACTTAAAGACAGGAATGAACAGAGTCACCAAAGTGTAACTATAAAGCCAAAATATTATCAGTTAATATTTGCTGATCGTAGCCACCTCACAGGTGTTATTTAAAATTTCTTTTATGACTTCTTTATTTGAAAGTGTAGCTTATAGCTCAATTTTTTTTAAAAGTTAATTTCAAATAAAACAGCTCTGGATTGGCCAATATATCGGAACAACATTAATGGGTGATGGTCTTCTACTGACAGAGTAGAACACTGAAAAAAAAGTCTTAGAAGTTGCTATGGGTTGAATTGGTGCCCAAAAGAGATAGGCTGAAGTCCTAATCTCCAAAAACTCAGAATGAGGCCTCATTTGAAAATAGGGTCACTGCAGACGCAATTAGCTTAGATGAGGTCATTCTGGAGTAGAGTAGCCTGGTGTCCTTACACAGGGAAAAGAGACACAGGCAAACAAGAAATGGGATGGCCAGGTAAATATGGAGGTAGAGATTGGAGGCATACTTCCATAAGCCAAGGAATATCAAGAATTGCCAGTAAACACCAGAAGTTGGAAGAAACAAGAAATGATTCTCTCCTATAGTATTCTGTGGGATTATGGCCCTGTTAACAACTTGATTTTGAACTAGCCTCCAGAACTGTGAGACAATAAATTTCTGTTGTTTTAAGCCGCCTAGTTTTTGGTACTTTGTTACAGCAGACCTGGAAAACTAAAACAAAAGTCTATAAATAAATGAACAAATTGCTTTTAAATTAACTCTTATTTTATCTAATATATATTTGAAGTACTGACATTTAAAGTTATTGAGGGAAATCAGAATTAACAATAGAAAATTCTCCTTTATCTCAAGGAATTGATAAAAACCAACAGGCAATTACTGGGTACCCATGTAAGAATTACTCTAAGGGAGGACACAAAGGTGCAGAAATCTGGATTACCACCTTCAAAAATTTACAATCTATTAAAAGTAATTAAACAAGTTCCCAGGTAATTATAATACAGGTTCTGTAGGGTAGTGGTTATCATGTTCACCTGACACAGGTAACTATAATTAATTGACTCAAAGTTCATTTCCATTGAGCACCTATTTGCCAAGCATATACTTCTCAATACCAGGAATAAATACAAAGATACATAAGATACAGTCCCAAGTCAAAAGAAGCTCCACCCTACCAAAGGTGACAAACATGGAAACAAATAAATGCCGTATAATTATAAGCCCAGTGGGCATACAGAGGAAGAGTACACAATATTCCCAAAGGTTATCAGGGAAGTTTTCATAGAATATAAAAGATTGAGGTACAAAGAGCTACAAAATCAGAGAAAACAAAGAGCACAGCTGAGTAGGGAATTTACAAAAATCTTTATTAAGAAGAGAACATTTAAGAAAAGGCTTGAGGGATACTCATGATCACTAGATATCTCCTTAATATTTGTTAATGAAGGAACCTGAGCCAGCCCCACCCCAAATACTTATTACCATAAAACTGTCTATCCTTGAATAAAACTATCAGAATTACTGCAGTCCAAGGAGACAGACTTTTAGGCCATTAGGCTATCTGATCTCCTTACTACATGCAAGTGAGGCAGGTTAGATTAGGGAATAGAGAGACGAATCTGGGACCTGGCATAAAAACACGGCCGTGAAACATAGGGCCATGGAGACCCCACAAGATGACTGCTGGAAGAACCCCACAGGAACCTCCATTCAGAAGAGGATTTCATCAGGGATCAAGGAAAAGCCCCGGATATTCTCAAGGGGACTTATCATTGGGCCCATCCAGGGGATTGACAGGTAGGGTAACCAATCAAAACAGCAAACAACTGGGATTCCTCCCCCAACATTAGCAAAAGGGTAGAATAATTAATCATTTCAAAAGCAAACTCAGAGACTAAATTGCCTGTTATGCCCTTTCTCTCCCTGCCTGGACCAGCATGCAAGTAGACCTGGGGACTTGTAATCTGTAATGGGGACTTGTAATCTGTAACAAGAATTTGTAGTCTATAAATCAGCCCTTTTTTAACCCCTTTTTCGCCCTTTTCCCTTTCTCTGCCTGGAACAACGCGCAAGTATACCTGACCCATAATCTATTATTTTCTCCTATTTCTCTTCTTTCGTTTTCTTGATAAACCACTGGCCCAACTAAGCTGGCATGTACTTAAAATTCCTTTTTTGTAACATTACCAAGAACCTAGAGAAACAAGCAACAAACTCTTTCTCTCTTTGAAACCCTGGTGTCTCAGGAATTGGTCATTGAAGTGGATCGGACAGAAAAGAACCCCGCTTTTGCTCAGTAACAATTTTTCAACTCTGGTGGGACCAACCACAAAGGGTCCCTGAAGAATAATTGTCTGCCCAAGGTTCTTGGGCCCCAGCAAGAGAGGTAAGTATGGTAATCAAGCTTTTTGTGGCCACTAAACCCTGTTGATCTGAAAGCTCAGCAATCAGATTTTTTCTATCTTGCTGGCACTCCAGGCCCTATGGTGCTTTAAAGCTTCAAAGAGAAAAACGGTTCCAACTTCAAGTCAAGACACATGACTGGGTAAGGGGGTCACCAAGGTACAAGTGGGTCAGGAAGTTCACTCAGAGTTCAAGGTCTCTGGACCTGGGTTTTGAGGCCCAGGATCCTGTTTCCAGAATGATCCCCCTTGCTCTGACCTCTACTCTTTTTCTGTTTCTGAGTACTAGTCTATATGGGGTTTCAGGCCCAGGCCTCAGTCTATCTGTTGAGTATACTCCTGAGAAATAAGTAATCCAGCAATTAATTGGTATTTAGTAAAATACAGTAAGTCTTAAGTGTCTGTTAACTGGTGTGTAACTTCAATATAGTAAGTGTTCAGTGTCTGTTTAAATTATTAATTAGTGTGTTCCTGCATTTGCATTGCTCAAGTGTTCCTAATTGGTTACTGGTTACAAAAAAATTCTTTAAAATGGGAAATTCTAGCTCTAATGGCATTCCTAAATGTAGCCCTTTAGGCTGTTATTTTGAAAAACTGGAAAAATTTTAGCCACAAGCCTATGAAAAAACAGGAAATAGTTTATTTCTTTAGCAATGTCTGGTCTCAATATGATTTAATATCAGGAAAAATATGCCCGGAGTATGGTTCTATAGAAAAGAACACTGTATTACAATTAGATTTGTTCAGTAGAAGAAAACAGAAATGGGATAAGATAATGTATATTCAATCCTTTATTTTTCTCAAAAGCCAATACTAATAAGAAAATATATAATTTTACATATTAAGACTAGCAAAGAAAAATGTCCTTCCTGATTCAAGTCCAGAAGATCCAATAGAGCCTTTATTAACTCCTCCTATGTATTCCACTTTACCGAAGGCGATTACAACTAATCCAGAGATACGCAATCCTACTCTTCCATCAACTTTCTGTAGCTTCTTTCTTTTTTTCTTTTTTAAAGATTTTTTATTTATTACATATCCCACCCACCCCACCCCCCCTGCTTGCTCTTGCTGTGTGTCCATTCCTGTGTTCCTCTCTGTCCGCTTTGTCTTCCCCCATTGCGGCGATGCGCCGAGACCGGTCACCGCGCAGGCGGCTTTGCCCTGCTTGTGGGCGGCTACTGCTTCCATTCATGGCCGGCTCTGCATCAGTTCGCGGGTGGCTGGCTGTGCTCCGTTCGCGGGCAACCTGCCCTGCTCGTGGCGGCTTTGCCCTGTCCGTGGCAGCTTTTTGCCCTCCCCACGGTGGCTCCATCCGCCCATGGCAGCTTGCCCTTCTCAAGGCGGTCTGCCTGCTAGGAGAGGTCCCCGGGAACTGAACCCGGGGCCTCCCATGTGGTATACCAGCGCCCTATCCACTCGGCTATACGGCCAGCCCTGTAGCTTCTTTCTTATATCAAGAAAACACTGAGTAAAGGTAATATATAAATTCTATTATTTCCTAGACTTACTAA
>PVKH010034491.1:0-11860 GCA_004027955.1 Chaetophractus vellerosus
GAACATACATAAACTATAAGTGTTCAGTAAACATTGTGAACTTACAAAACAAACATGCATAACATCATACAGGGCTTTGACACATCACCCCACCAAAATACTTTGCATTGTTGTGAAACATTTGTTAACAAATTATGAAAGAGCATCGTCAAAGTATTACTACTAACTATAGTCCTTATCTTACTCCCCTAAACTTTTTTTATAAGGATTTATTTATTTATTTACTTCTATCCATTTTTACCCTCCCCCTGTTTTTGCTGTTTTTGTGTCCATTTGCTGGGCAACTCTCTGTGTCCGATTCCTGCCCTCTCTTCTCATCCTTCTCCTCCTGTCTTCACTGGGATTTGATCCACGGAAACTCCGATGTGGGAGAGAGGCGTCCTACCACCTGCGCCACCTTAGTTCCTGGTTTTTCAGCACGTCTCATCTTGGCTCTCCCTTGCGTCACTCTCCTGTTACGTCATAATCTTGTTGCGTGGCTCATGGGGCCTGATGGAGCACATGCAAACAGGACTTGGTGGCGCACCCACGCACGGAGCCTGGCGACTCACCCACATGCAGGGTCTGGCAGCACACCCGCTCCCGGGGCCAGACCATGCACACACGCATGAGGTCAGGGAGGCTCACCCGCTCGCGGGGCCTTATGGCGCACCTGCTCAAGGGGCCTGATTGCACAACTGCACATGGGGCCTGGTGGCCCGCATGCCTTCTATATTTTTCTTTGTTTTATTTTTACCAGGAGGTCCTGGGGATCAAACCCAGGTCCCTCCATATGGGAGATGGATGCCCAAGTATTTGAGCCACATCCGTCCCCCTGCTATATCTCTTAAGATTGACCAAAGATACCTAGAGTTACAGTCTTTTCCCATACAGGATAGTCATATAATAAATCAGACGTAGTTTGTCACCAGCATTCTAAAAAACAGACCTAGGGAGAAAAACTAGGTCTGGGGACACATGCACGGTTTCTAACATAGTGAATGAATAGCCTACCCTGATTATCACAAAATCAAGACAGCAAGAATATTTGCAATTTATATACCTTTTTCATACTAAGTCTTGGCAACTCAGTGTTTAGTTTTTATTTGGAGCACATCTTGATTTGAATGCTAAATTTTCATTGGAAATGCTTGATCTGTAGTCAATTTAATGAAATTTAGAGTTGAAAAAATAGCTTGGTTTCCAATGTAGAGAATGTTTAGCCTACCCTGATTATCATAAAGTCAGGACAGTGAGACTTTTACTTTCTTTTAAACATTTTTAATGGGGTATTTTGGGCATATTTTTGCATTTAATATTTGATTAACCCCAAATCTATTGAGAATATAATATAACCAGAAAATTTAAAAAGGTGCTTTCCAAATCACTAACCAATCATCTCAGCTCTGAGTTAACCTTTCTTTCCCCCACTGATTCACAATATCACTGTGATATAAATTTTGGGGCAATCTATTCTGTTACATTGAACTATCAGTGGATTCTTGTGCCAGTACAGCACATGAACTACTTTAACTGTATGATTCATCATATATCTTATGGGGTAAGAAATTCTTTCCTACTTCGCATACCCACACATACGCTAATTAATCTCCCTTTACAAAAATTTCATAGCTATTGCCTCCCAAATATTTTCTCAGCTAAACGTTAGAATTCTATTATTAAGGTCCAAAAATAAAATCTCATTGAAACATTATTGGGGAGTTTGTTAACTATTTCTCTATTTTATAATTTGTTAATTTCTCCTTTACCTTTCTTTCCTTTTTAAGTATTGACTGGGTGCTTCTTTTGTCCTTTTTCTAACTTCTTTCAACAGAATATCATGAATTTATTTTCATATCTATGCTCTGTCATTTTTAATTAATTAATTCATTCAATCACGTTTTTCAAGCTCCTATAAATGTTCTAGGCACTGCTGGAGATGTGGGGAAAATGGTGAGAAAGATAACAAAGACTGCTTTCATGATAATTACATGATAGTTGGATAAGAATGACAATAAAAATAGATTAATAAATGTATCATTTTATGTATGTAAAAATAAATTATTTTACTGTATAGTATTCTATTATTTATAATCCTTCCCCATGATAAATATTTCAAAATATTTACTTTTAGTCATGCTGCTATTAACATCTTAAGCATAAATCTTATTGAACTTGCACAATTATCACTTTAATATAGATTTCTGGAAGTGGGATGTTAGTTCTAATGGTATGCACAATTTATGTTTTGATAAAAGTTGCCTAATCACCCTTGATATTTGTTGCAGTGATTTATATATTTAACAAAAGACCTATTTCCCTCTCTTGAAGAATCTGGGTTCTGTACATTTTCATCTTTGCCAGTCTATTGGGGAAGAAAAAAAAAGGAATCATATTGTTTCTGTTGCACTTAGACCATGTTTTCCTGTCTCTGCTGTCCATGTGAGTTTTCTCAGTAGTGAAAGGGCTATTCATGTTGTTCATTCATTTGCTATGGGAATTCTTTGACCAAATGTTTTAACTGCTAGTAACAAAAATCCCTCTGAGCCAGCTTATATATGTAAACGAATTCAAAGGAAGAATTGTGGGTTCTTTCATGGAACCTGATGGCAAGAAGTCCTTCTTGACCTTCTGAATCAAGGACAAGTGCCTCAGTCTGTATTGAGAGCTACCTTCTATCCTCTGGAAAAATGGAAAATAATTTGCCTGGTATCATGTCTGTTCTCTACTTTTCCTCACAGGTCACTGAAAACAGCTCAGTAATCTGGGAAGAAATTTGTCTAGGCCAGGGTAGTTAGGTACATCCACAGCATCATGTTGTTTTTTGACAGCATCTTCATCTAACATGGCTTTATTTCTCCTATACTTACCCTCTCTCTCCTAGAAAAACAAATGTAAAAATAAGAAGTGAGCAGAATTATAGAATTTTAGAGCTGGTTGGGTTTTAAAGACCGTGTAGTTTAATCCTCCACTTTCCATGATGAAGAAATGTAGACTTAAAGAGGCCAAATAATTGGCTCAAGGATTAATTCCAAGTAAGTGAGGAGATCCAAGTTCTCAATTCAAGCCTCAGCATTCTAAGATCTGTACTCTTTTCCAAATATGCCAGGATTTTGATATATGTACATAAACCTGTTCTGATTTCTCATTTAATAGATTGTAGTCAATAAAACTGGAATAATTAGCTGTGTGTTTATTGTATAGAATTGAGGATTTAATATCATTTTCTATTTATATTAACAACTATCTCCCTGCTTAACTATGAAAATTAGAGCTTATTTACCAGCTTAAAAAAAAATCTCTGGAAGAGTATGGGATTTTAGATTTCTTAAGCTATTTTCAAAATTATAATCATTCAACGACTTTTATAGCTGCAATTAAAATTCACCATACAATTATTTAATTGAAACAATATCATAAAATTCCTTATTTGAGTGACACTTGTCATACTTACATAAGTCAATTGTCTATATTATTCAGTTTTACTACATCCTGCAATTTTTTTCATGTACTTGTTGGTACTTCTGCTAGCCATATGCAGTGCCTAAGCTGCTGCAGGGTATGACAAGGAGAACATCTGTGTACTTTGGTGGTATAAAATATACCCAATAACTTGGGATATTAAGTTTCATAGTTCAGCCTCCTCACATCAACAAAGATGAGTTTCTTCTGAATAATTTTCTTACTCTGATAATACTTAGTTGTGTGACATAGATAGTTAAATAGGACATCAAGTGAACTTTACATTTCCAATTACTGTTTCTACAATTTGGGAAAAATTCACTCTCACCAAGTTAAGATTATATCTTTTTTTTTTAAAAGAAATATGCTGATATAACATATTTATTAAGATAAAGTCACACATTCTAATGGATTTAAATTAAATCTGCTTATTTGGAAGAAGAGCCTTTTAGACTTCCATAAGCCATCTTCTTTCCAGCAAATCTAGTGACTGCCATAGAAAAATGGTCAAAATTGTCCCATATCATAAAACCTAACAAAGACCTAGATAGAACATTCTTACTATAAATTACCTTTGCAAAATGTTTTCCAACATGCAATTGTACATTGAGGTTTCTGAGGACCCTTAATTGTATATTATATCACTTATATTTTATATTGCATAAAACAAAAGTTGTATTTGACAAAATATCATATGTTTATAATTTATGAGGTTTTATTGCAGAAGATCTATGCTTTGAGTTTTGAATGCAAGTTTGAGCCTCTTACCTAAATATTCACTTGTAATATATCTTTTTTTTTAATTGACACTTAGACTTCTCACAGTTTCTTTCACACAAAAAGAGTAGTTTCTTTTGTGCTTAAGTGTATTGATTTTCCAGGTGTCCAGAATTAGACTCTTCCCCCAAAATTACTAGGTCTTTACTTGGTGTCCCTGTTGAGCCCATGGCCCTCCTTCTAATTTATATTTTCCCCAAAGTTATCCACTGGAGATACCACCTAAGGAGTCCTTTGGGACCCTTGTTCTAGTAGCCACAAGAACATAACTTGGTGAGTGGGGACCCCAAGAGGAAAGGGTGACCACTAACCTGTCTTGCAGATCTCAGAATTTGCTGATCTGCTGGTCTGTCTCCTCAGTCAGTTAACAAGGAGGACACCCTTCTAGTAAAAGCAGGGAAGAAACCCGCTCAACTGTGTCTCCCAGAAGAAGCCCTGAGGTAAGGAGGGGAACTAGCTACTTGCTCCATTCAGTGGGCCCCTTTTTAATCTCCACACTAACCTCAAGATCAGTCTGGGTGGCCTGAGTATGGGTGTGCCTGGTTCTAGACACACATATAAGGAGCCATGAGCCTGGGGAGTGTATGCCAGATGGTGCAAGCCCCAACCTCATTGATCCCATTGTGGGACTAATGAGCCAACTCTCTGGCATTCATGGAGTGGGGAATGAATTCTCAAAATCCTTTTATTGCTATCCTTTAAGGATGGAGACAATGTGCTCTAAGTCCCCCAGCAATGGGTTGGTACCTCTACAGGGGCTGGTAATGCGGGAATAACCTTTTGTTTATCCCAGAGAGCTGAGTCCTGTGTTGCCTAAGAGTCTCCAGATAGCAAATAACAAAGGAATGCAAGAGTGAAGAAAAGGACCACCAAAATTCAATCCACTCCCTACTTCCTCATGCACTCTGCTCATTGCACCAATTGCTCCACAAACATCAAATTCATTTTTGAGCAAGTGAGAATTTCTTTGTCAGGGGAAGAAAGAAAATAAAGAGGGAGGGACAAAAAGTTGAAAGTCATGGATAGAGCCTGGCATGCATGGACCAAGGATTCCTTCATCTTTGAATGTTAAGAAGGAAATTCCACTTAGGACGCATTCAACTATGGCCTAATACTACTTTTTACTCAAGGTAATAAATATGTGCTATAACTCCACACCTAGAAGAGCTATAGAAATCAGCATGCCTACAGAGAAACATGCAGAGAAGGGTACTATGTGCCAAATATGGGACAAAGTTTCTTGGTTTATATCATGGTAAAGTGGAAAAATTGCTGACACTTTGGCTTGGATGCAGATTACCCTAAATTGAGACATGAGATAAACATAAAGTAGATTTAAAGTAGTAATCATAAAATTAAGAAAACAATATCAACCTATATCTCAGGGATGTAGTCTATAGTAACTAGTAAATGATTATAAACAAAGAAATGAATTTCACTAACAATTTGCAAAATAATTGTCTCCAGATAATAATAATACCTCTGAACAAAATTAATGCCTTACTTTTCTTTAAAAAAATTAATTGACATTATTTTTAGAGCAGTTTTAGGTGTACAGAAAATTGAGCAAATAGGTCAGAAAGCTGTCGTATATAGGCATACCTCAGAGATATTGTGGGTTCAGTTCCAGACCACTGCAATAAAACAAATGGTATAATAAAGTGAGTCACAAATTTTTTGGTTTCTTACTGCATATGAAAGTTATGTTTACACTATACTGTAGTCTCTTAAGGTGAATTAGCATTATGTCTGAAAAAAAGCAAACAGTATACATACCTTAATTAAAACATGACACAAGTGAGCATATGTTGTCGGAAAATGGCACCGATAGACTTGCTCAATGCAGGCTTGCCATAAACCTCTAATTTGTGAAAAATACAACGTATGCAAAGCACAATAAAGTGAAACACAATAAAACGAGGTATGTCTGTAACCATTCCCCACCCCCAACCCCGGCACATTACTTCCACTATTATTAATGTCTTTGATTAAAGTGGTACATTTTTTACAACTGGTGAACCAATATTGATATATTATTAACTAAAGCCCATTGTTTGCATTACGGTTCATTCTTTGTGTTGTACAGATGTAAGGGATTTTGATAAATTCATGTCAAGTTTCTGCCATTACAACATCAAACAGAATAATTTCCCTGCCCTAAAAATCTTCTGTGCATCATCCATTCATTCCTCCTCTCCTTTCTTGCAAACTCCTGGAACCACTAATCTTTTTACGGTCTGTGTAGTTTTGCTTTTTCCAGAATGTGATAGTTGTAATCACACAATATGTATGTTTTTCAGACTGGCTTCTTTCACTAAGAAATATGTATTTAAGACTCTTCCATATCTTTTTAGGCTTAATAGCTTATTTATTTTTATCATTGAATAATATTGCATTGGATGGATGTACCACAGTTTGTTTATCCATTCACCTTTAGAAAGACATCTTGCTTATTTCCAGTTTGGGACAATTATTAATGAATTTACTATAAACAGTAGTGTGCAGGTTTTTGTGTGAACATAAATTTTCAACTCATTTGGGTAAATACCCAGGAGGATAATTGCTGGATTATATGGTAAGACTATGTTCAACTTCGTTAAGAAACTGCCAATCTGCCTTCCAAAGTGGCTGTACCATTTTGTACCACCAGCAATGAATGAGAATTTAGAGTTGCTCCATATCCTTGTCAACATTTGGTATTGTCAGTGCTTTGGATTTTAGCCATTCTAATAGGTGTATAGTAGTATCTCATTGTTGTTTTAAGTTACAATCCCTAATGATATATGCTGTTGAGCATCTATCTTTTCAGATGCTTATCTGCCACTCAGATATTTTCCTTGGTGAGGTATCTGTTCAGATCTTTTGCCCATTTTTATTTGAGTTGTTTGTTTTCTTATTGTTGAGTTTTGAGAGTTCTTTATATGTGTTGGATAGAAGTCCTTTATCAGATATGTGTTTTGCAAATATTTTCTCTCATACTGTGGCTTCTCTTTTCATTGTCTTAACAGTGTCTTTCACAGAGCAGTTTTTAATTTGAATGAAGTCTAACATCAATTTTTTTTCCTCTCATGGGTCATGCTTTTGGTGTTGTATCTGAAAAATCATCACAAACCCAAGGTCATGTAGGTTTTCTCCTATGCTATCTTTTAGAAATTTATGTATATGATCCATTTTGAGTTGATTTTTGTGAAAGATGTTAGATCACTGTCTAGATTCTTGTTTTGGAGGGTGTGTGTATGTCCAACTATTACACCACCATTTGTTTTTTTCCCTCCAGATTCTCTCAAGATTTTTTCTTTATCTTTTGTTTCCTACAGTTTGAATATGATATGTTTAGGTATAGATTCTTTTGGTGTTTATCGTGTTCTCTGAGATTCCTGGATCTGTAGTTTGGTGTCTACCATTAATTTGGGGAAATTCTCAGCCATATTTACACCATTTCTTCTGCTCCTGCCCTTATTCCTTTCCATCTAGTATTCTCATTACCCATTTCTCACATTTTCTGTAATTGTCGCAAAGTTAATATTCTGATCCCTTTTTTTTCTTTTTGATTTTCAGCTTAGGAAGTTTCTTTTGACATATCTTCTAGCCAATTATTCTGAAATTACTGGTGAGCCCATCAAAGGCATTCTTCATTGCTGTACTAGTTGGTGTGATGGCTCTTGACCATCAAGCGGAAATAGGACTGAAACTACACAGTGGTGGTAAAGAAGAGTTTGCCTGGAATATAGAAGATCCCCTGAGGCATCTCTTAGTACTACTATGCCCTGCGATTAAAGTTAATGGAAACTGCAACAA
This sequence comes from Chaetophractus vellerosus, assembly GCA_004027955.1. Taxonomy (NCBI): domain Eukaryota; kingdom Metazoa; phylum Chordata; class Mammalia; order Cingulata; family Chlamyphoridae; genus Chaetophractus; species Chaetophractus vellerosus. The sequence goes on from PVKH010034491.1 coordinate 8,017, forward strand.
CCCAATCTAGGCAGGACTATCAATGACCCAGAAACTTCAGGAATGAAAATTTGTGTCACCCCACCAGGCAAAGAACCACAGCCAGGTAAAGCTTGCTGAGGGTAAAGGGAACATGAAATGGGTAATGGGAGAAGATAGTGATAAATGAGAACTGCAACATGTGACCAGTTGCACAAATAAGGGCTGTAATGGTCATGAATATTTCTTCCTTGTTTTGTTATGAGTATGTTTATATATGTACATAAAACAAATCTTTGCTTTCTTCCCTATCTTATCCCCTATCATGTGACATAAGTTATATTAACTCCACATCGTAATATTTAAGTGATAGAATATCAAGAGTGAATATTACCCTAGGACTTGATCCTTATTCTGGAGAGACTTAGTGTGTTTTCAATGGTATGCAAGACAGTTGAATATTGTTAGGAGAAAAATATATCTGTCATTTTTCAAATTTAGAGGTTAAGTATGATTTAAAGTTATATGTATGGCTGCCAAATTGACAAGGAATGGACTGTGATGGTTAGGCTCATGTGCCAATTTGGCCAAGTAATGGTACATTGTTGTTTGGTCACACAAGCACTGGTTTAATTGTACTGTGAGGACATTTCATGGATTTAAATCATCAGGAAGTTGATTGCATTTATGTATGATTACATCTACAATTAACTGAAGAGATTGTCTTCAGTAATGAATGATATCTCATCCAATCAGGTTGAAGGTCTTAAAAGAAGATGTGATGATTTCAGCAGTCAGAAGAGAGAATTTCCATCTCTACTTCAGCCAGTTTCTTCTGGAGAATTCACCAAAAACTTTCATTGGAGTTCCCAATTTGCAGCTTGCCCTATTGAATTTGGACTCATGCATTCCCATAGTTGTGTGAGACAATTTTTATAAAATCTCATGATATTTACAGATATCTCCTGTTGTTTCTGTTTTTCTAGAGAACCCTGACAAAGATCAATATTTTAAAAATCAATTAATTTACCATACATTCTTAAAGAACAATCTGAATATGAAATTAGGAAAACAATTCCATTTTCATTAGCATCAAAAAGAATAAAAATATTTAGGAATAAATTTAACCAAGGAAGTGCAAGACTTATATACTGTACACCATAAAATATTGTTGAAAGAAATTAAAGGAGACCTCAATGAATGGAAAGACATCCTACATTCAGATCTACAGTTTCAGTTAATTCTTTATATAAATTCCAACAGCATTTTCTTCAAAAAAAAAAATAGGATAAAAAAGCTGATCCTAAAATTCAAGTGTCATGGTTTGAGTCATTTGTGGATTCCAGAAAATTGTGTTCTTAAGCTAACCACTCCTGTATGTGTAAACCTATTTTATATGGGAACTTATGGTTAGATTCAGTTAAGGGAACTTTTGCTTAGATCAGTTTTGATTAGATCACTTTAGGGCCTTTGATTGGATTTCTTCAGTGAGGCATGGCCCAGGATGGGTCTTGGCCCCCTTACTGGAGTCTTATATAAATGCAGAACTAAAAGCAGGAACACACACAGAGAAAGAGGGCTGCCATTTTTACCCTGCTGTGTGAACAAGGATACCAGGATCACTTTATAGCTACAGAAACCTGAAGGGGCTGAGAGAGAGGCCAGAAGGTGGAATCCACAGAGCAGCTCAAAGCTGAAGAGATGGAGCCTGGGAGAGACAAGCCATATACCTGATCACCCACAGCTGAGCTTGGGATGAAAGTGAGCCCAGAGGAAAATGCAAACACTGGCTGCCATTTTGCCTTGCCATGTCGCAGGAGTCCAGGATCAGCAAAGTAGCCAAACTTTTATGAGACAGCATCTTTGATGATGACTTGATTTGATATTATCAGAGCCTTGGAACATTAAGATTTTACCCTAATAAATCCCCATTATAAAAGCCAACCCATTTCTGGTATTTTTGCATTTGCAGTCTTTAGCAAACTAAAACAATATGGAAATGCAAGGGACTCAAAAGAGCCAAAACAATCTTGAAAAAGAACAAAGCTGAAGGGCTCATATGTCCCAATTTTGAAACTTCCTACAAAGCTAAAATAATCAAAGTTATACTGGCATAAGGATAGACATATAGGTCAATGAAATAGAATTGAGATTATATAAATAAATCCATATGTCTATGGTTAAATGATTTTTGACAAGAGTGCTAAGGCAATTCAATGTAGAGAGAAGGGTCTTTTCAACAAATTGTGATGGGACAACTGGATGTTCACAGTTGAAAAAAATGATCTTGGACTCCTATCTCACAGCATATACAAAATCAAATAAAATTAGATTAAAGATCTAAATATGAGAAATAAAACCATAAAACTCTCAAAAGGGGATATAGGTATAAACCTTTGTGATCTTAAATTAGGCAGCACTTTCTAAAACATGAAATGAAAAACAAGTGACAAAAGAAAAAGAAAAAAAATTGTATTTCATCAAAATCAAAAACTTTTCTGTGTTATATGTCACTATAAATAAAATGAAAAGACAATCCACAGAATGGGAGAACAGTTTTGCAAATCATATATCTGATACTGGCCCAGTATTCATAATATATAAGGAACTCTTTACAAATCAACAATAAAAGACAAACCCAGTTTAAAAATAGGCAAAGTATTTGAACAGACATTACTCCAAAAAAATTATACAAATGGCTAATAAGTGCATTCAAAGATGATTTACATCATTAGTCAGTAGGGAAATGCAAATCAAAACCATAATGATTTTCACACCTACTAGGATGGCTATGATGAAAAAGAAAAGAACAAGTATCAGCATGGATGTGAGAAAATAGTACCTTCATACATTTCTGGTTGGAATGTAAAATGATGCAAATGTTGAAACTGCTGTGGAAAACTGTTTGACAATTCCTCAAAAAATTAAACACAGAGTTAACACATGACACAGAAATTCTGCATCCAGGTACATGACCGAGAGAAATGGAAATATATGTTCACACAAAAACTTTATGAATGTTTACAGCAGCACTATTAATGATTGCCCAAATGTGGAAATAACCCAAATGACCCTCAACTGAAGAATAAATAAACATTTGTACATTCATGCAATTAAATATTTAGCCATAAAAAGGAAAAGAGTATTGATATAGGCTACAATATGGCTGAAGCTTGAAAACATTATACTAGCTAAGTGAAATAAGCCAGACACAAAAGGCCATATATTGTATGATTCCATTTATATGAAATATATATAAGGATAGGCAAATCCATAGAGACAGAAATTAGGTTAGTGGTTTCTAGGGATTGGGAGATGTGAAACTGGGAGTGACTGCTAACAGATACAGGGTTTTTTGGGGGGTGACAGAAATATTCTGGAGTTATATAGTGGTGATGATTGTACAACATTTTAAATATACTAAAATGCATTGAATTGTACACTATAATATGATTAAAATGGTGTATTTATTATATTCACTTAACTCTACCAGTATAAAAATATATTTTAAATGTTTTATTGTGGTAAAGTATACATAACAAAAATCATTTTAATCATTTTAAGTGTACAATTCTGTGACATTAAGTACATTGACAATATTGTGCAGCTTTCACCACTATTTCCAGAATGTTTTCATCATCCCAAACGAAATTGGTACCCATTCAGCAGTAAGTCTTCATTCCTCCTTCCCCGCACCCCTGGTAACCACTAGTCTGTTTTCTGTCTCTATGAATTTGCTTATCCTAAGTATTTCATGGAACACTAAAGAAATCCCTACTAAGATGTTTAACTATCAAAATCTGCATCAGTAAGCTGATGTGAATTTAAAGTACCATAATTATGGTACTTTAATTATGTTTCATATATACATATTTGCTCTTTGTAA
>PVKH010034492.1:0-11860 GCA_004027955.1 Chaetophractus vellerosus
GGTGCGGGAAAGTCGGGGCATTCAGAGGCCTTGCTATTTAATCCCCACCCCTGCCCCCCATCCCGCACAGAGGTCTCTCATCGGGACCACTCCAGCCCATTAGTTTATAAAATATCTGATACATTTTTTTAGATTTTCTTCAGCTTTGAGATTTTCAGGGACTTGGGTCAACTGCTCTACAGAGAAAAACCAGATTAGGAATTGGTTAAAAAAAAAAGTGTTTTTTTTTTTGCCCATTGGCAAAAAGATTGAGAAACAAAAGTTTCTCTTGCTATATATATAAGCACACACACATATTTCAACAGGGCCTTTTGAAAGAGAAGAGAAATCGGAGAAAAATTTATGGATATGCTGTTGGATAGAGAACAGCTTTATAAAGCATGTGCTATACCCCAACCCAGATGGAAATATGTTAATTATAATATTTAAACAAGAAAGCATACAGAACTATATGTATTGCTCAAAAATAAATCTAAAGATTTGTTCAAGCATCCAGTTCTTTAGGTGCCAAAGATTTATGAAGTAATTTCCATCCTTTGAAAAATAGAGGAATATTATATGTCAGGTCAAGGAAAAAGATTGGACAGGAAAAGCCAGTTCTGGTTCTGCCTCCCGCCGTCACGTGATCCCAAGCATCCTATCCTCTCGGGGCCTGACCTTCCCCACTGGGAGAAGAGGCCCAGCGCTGCCCATTTCATGGCACCGTTGGAGGGGACTGTCTGCCGAGGGCCCTGCCCAGGGCCTGGCTTAGAGTGGATAACAAGAGCTGTCCTTATTTTTGGTTTATGGGGCAAATTTGTTTTCAAAGGGCTCTAGCAGATCTCCATACACACTCTCTGCGTGGGACATCCCTTTATAACATATTTTCCTTCTACCTGTTTATTCAGGATTTGACTTACCACTAAACCACATGATGAACATCATCTTTGGTGTGATTTTATGGTCACGGAAGAAATTCAGGAGGTAGGAAAGAGGAAAAATGTTCACTGCTCTGCCAAACAATACAAGCACCTGTTCAAAACAACAAATTAAGTCTTAGATGGAAACCTCTGGTTTTCCAAGTCGAAGCTTGTTGAAACAACCGTGGCCCTTGTAACACACATTGCAAACACATTTCCCTCCGTCATGAAAGACGTGCATAATATAATGAGAGACTTGGCACGAGTGTGTTGCTGTCGATGCCAGTTTCTGTGCGTCTGGGAAAGGACAAAGCTTTGTACAAAGTTCCAGGAGTCGGAAAAAAGGAGGACTAACAAGGGATCAGTGACTACTTTAGTGATGACTAGAAGCCGAGAGGACACACAGAAGTACCCAGAGATTAATTTCAGGGCACGCCTGGCTCCTCTGAAGGCACTCCGCCCGGGACGGCGGCGCTAAGTGTCCTCACTGGGCCAGCTCCCGAGGCACAGACAAGGTGTTTCTGCCTCTCCCCGCCAGTCCCACTCCTCGGGGAAAGGATGGAAGACTAGAAGGGCCGACCTATGCACGCTGCTCTCCAAACAAAAGAAACATGCGCCCCGATTGGGGTTCTGAAAGGAGGCCACACACACCCTGCCTGGCCAGGGCCTTGCTGGCTTTGGTTCCTAACCACCTCCAAAGGCACACTGGTCTTAACCACAAAGAGCTGCATGTAGAGCTTAAATCTTATTTAGGTCGATTCTTAGAACTATCTATTAATTTACTTCCATTTTCTCCATCTTGGTTCTGCCTATAACTAGAAAACAATGATGTACACAGGCTCTTAAGTTCATTCTTTTGGCAAGCACGAATTGAACACCTATGGTGCACCTTGGAAGGTCAAATTAATAATAACTGCTACCGATCATCAAACATTTATGTGCCAGACAATGTGCTAAGCCTGTTGCATGCATTATCTTGGTGAAATTTAAATCCTTGCGGCAATCTTATGAAGTAGATATTACTGTCTCCATTTTATAGAGAAGGAAATGGAGACACAGAAAGGTTAAATGACTGAGTCAAGTTGTTGCAGGAAGGGAGTGGTGGAGTCAAGAATCTCACAGTCCCTACTCTTAACCACAGAGCTGGCTCTAAGTGCCAGGTATTGCAGCCGATCTGAATAGCAGGGCCAGCCTCCGTGGAGCCCCCTGGCCAGCCTGTGACTTTGTGCTTGGGGAGAACTAAGAGACTATCCCGACACCCTCTCATTTCTTTTTCCTACCAACTCTGGCCGAGTTAGTCACATACAACACCCCACCCCCACCCCGTTTCACCCACTGAAATCCAATCTTCCATTCCTGTACTTGTGTTTCAGGTTTGACAAACTGTAGCCCCTTTTATTCAAACAACCACACTTTCTGCAAAAGCTGTTTGCTATTGTCCTCTTGTCCTGAAACCTGAGTATGAAAGACAGCTAATGGTGACAACGAGCTCTTGCTGACCCAGAGGAAGAAAGTATCCAACTGCAAGGAGATATATGTTTTTCGGTAGGGTTCTTTATCTTCTCCTGTGACTCAGTTTCTCCACATGCAAGCAGGTAGGCCCCCCTTGGTTTGCACATAGTAGGTGATGGTGTTTAAAAAAAGTGTTAACCATAAAAGTTAATGGAAGATGAATAATGATAACGCAACAACTATAAGGTGTGCGTGAGTGCCTTAAAGTACAGATAACCAGAGATCAAGTTAGGGATTAGAGTCTCTGCAGGCATGAATTAGCATTCGAGTCCACAGGAGATGAGCTCACACTGGAGGAAAGGAGACGTGAGGAACAGGGACAAGGGACCTGGAAACAGAAGGCTTAAATGCCCAAGTGCTGGCAGCCCTAGAAGTTACAGTGCAATCAGATGCCTGAGGAAGCTCGACCTTTCTTTCAAAAGCTAAACATTTATTTCCAACCCCCAAAAGGTTTCCATTCTACTGCAAATGCTTAAACTTCCATTTTCCTTTTTTCAAAGATATATTTTAATTTGTCTCCCCCCCACCCCTGCCCAGTCCAATTATAACATTGTTTCCCAAACCCTCCGCAGCAAAAGAACCACTTGGGATGATTCCTCTGATGAATCCCCGGAGGAGGTGAGGGCCTGGTAACCTTTAATTTAGCAAGTGTCCAAGGTCATGTTTAAAATTGACAAATTGGGGGAAAACTGTGTTAAAAAGTAAGCATGTTCATTATAAATAACCCAGAAAAGTAGAAAAAAAGAGAAATCATTCTCAGTGCTACAACCACTGTAAACATTTGGCTATATTTTCTTTATATATTTTCTTTTTTCTGTGCATAAAGTTGTTGTTTTTTACATTATAAAGGATATTTCTTTGGAACAAGTTTAAATTGGATTTGATGCTTATCTAAAAAATTTAATTTGTTGACATTTCTAGAATTAGCATGGTCAGGGGTTCCCCCAGCACCTGTTACTTAGTCGGTCTGACCCTTGAATAAGGGTAGAAGGTTATTAGCTTCTTTGAGAGCCAGTTGTATCATTCATCTGCTTTATAGCCTTCCTGTTCCTATGTATCTTATCTTGATCCCTGACCTAGTGAAAGACATGAATGAAAAACATTTCCAGATTGACTCTGAGATTCTCTAGATTTTAAGCTGTCCAAGATAGTCTTTCAGGCTTTAGAACTCCATAAAGCGTTTACACAGTTATCATCAACTACATATTCAATTTTGAAATTTGCTCTTTCCATCTAACATAAAAACATATAAACTTGTTCTTTTTAAAGAAGATCAAAATACAAGGCCCTTGAAAATTTAAAAATGAGTAAAAATCCTTTTCCAATGATTTCATTCACTTAATTCCATTCTTTTTTCTTATTTTATGTTTGTGAGTTTTTAACAAAAGGAACTTTAAACAGAAGAGTGTCTATGTAGCTGTTGACAGTTACGTAAGTGGAACCAGAACATGTGGTTATTAATCTACAAATAAGTAATTAAATTTTTTAAAAAAAGGAAAATACTTACTATGCACCAGATGACAAAGGAAATTTCAAACTTGTGAGGGAAGCTAAAAATGGACAGGCCAAGAAATGCAAACACACAGGTTTCTGAAACAAACCAAAGAATGAATTATTTAGCCCCAATTATTTTTCTTTTTCCAACATGATATTCATTCATTAAGCAAGCAAACATTCAGAAGTCAGTCAGAATCCAAGCCAGCACTTTGCTTATATTCTGCAACAACGCCTTGGTCAAAGTTGTGCTTCCATGCTCTCATCCTCTTCTATCAAGCAAGCAACGCTTCCCTGCTATTTAGCATCTCCTAATTTAATGAGTCAGCTGTCAAATACTTATGCAAACAAACACCATCCCACCCAGGGAAGATGGCAAATACATCAATCTGTCCATTTACTGAACACTGTGATTAGTGAGGAACCCGACTGAGGCAAAGTGACAAAAATACAAAGCAAACGACTGCACAGGCCACATGACATGTGTGAACGGGCCTTTTGTTAACTTTCTTGCCAGAATAGGACAAAAGCCAAATGACTGACTTAACATATTTAACTCTGTGCAAGGTTTAGAACGGGGCTTAAACCCAGCAGGATTTGCAGGAAGAGTTACATTTCCAACTCCTGGCTCCACTCTTACAAGCCAAAAAGAGCCAGCCATTTCCTTTCATTGCACAAGCAGTCACTTGCTTATTTTAAGAAAAAGAACCTTTAAAATTTTAACACCATGCTCCCTCCTTAAACTGTGACACATACCAGAATAACCAAACTCAACTAGGGAGACAAAGACTGTATTTTTAAAATAGTTGAACATCATAAAACAGCGAGGCTGTTGAAAACATTTAGCAATGCTTTTTCTTCAAATCTCTCTTTTTAAAACAAGCTCTGGATCATATACTCACCGTCTCTCCTTGAGTTTTTTTTCTTACCTAATAAATAATTTTGAGATCTTTCCAAATCAGCACATTCAGAACACATTCAGCTCTACTTTATGCCTTTCCCTGGCAGCACCAATTCTCTTACAGCTGTCATGGGTAGGGTGTGATTAACGGAGCCAGGCCTCTGTGGAGGGAGATTTGGTCTGTTTCCAGTTCTGCTATGCCAAGCTACGACAAACATCCCTGCCCACAGGGTCAATTCCTGAAGGTGGGACATGGGTCAAGGAGCATGTGCCTTTTCAATTTAGGCCCCCACTGCCAAATGACTCGCCAAAAAAGATGGCACCGATGCACATCCCCATCAACAGGGCCTGTTTTCCATACACCCGAGTCAGAAGTGGGTATTTTCAAACTTAAAATTTGCCAAATAGATGGGTAAAAAATAGAGTTTGATGGATGTTTTGCTTTCCACTTCTTTAATTTTGAGGGTCAGGGTCAGAATCTTTGTCCATGACTTTTCCAGAGGGGTGCTGTGGGAAAAATACCCAATAGACAAGGAATAGAGACCTGGCTTCCGGACTCACTTCTTAGCCAGGAGACTGAACAAGTAATGTTACCTCTTGGTCTGCCTTGTCTGCAGAATGGGGGAAAAATCTATGTTCTACTTCCCAGGACACTACTGTGAGGAGTCTTGCTTAGAAATTAGACAAGCCCCATGGAAATGCTGGTGACCCCTAGGGCTCAGCCACTGGGGGGACCAGCTTAGAGATGGTGGAAGAGTGGTTCCTTCACTCCCAGGTATAAACTGGGGAGGAAGACGTCTGTGTGCGGGGGTGGGAGTGGGGTGGGGCAAGAGCTTTAGTGGAAACTGCTTTAAAGAAAGTCACCATGGTACATGTGACTCCAACAGACAACACCTCTAATGCAGGGTCTCCCTAAGTTAGGTCTTTCAAGATGCTCTTATGAACAAAAGGTTCAGTGGTCAAGTTTGGGAAGTGCTATAACCAAATTCCCCTCTCAGGAATTCATAATGTGTGCTAGCATATTGGTACTGAAAAGTCTTAAACTTGTTACGCTTTATTTAACCCAGGGTTTCCCAAAATTTTTTTTCTCTCTCTCTACGGAGCCCTTTGAACACCTACCCCTCATCAATGTCAGTTCCAAAAAATACATTTTTGGAAATGTCACTTTATTAAATGCCTGAGTCTCAGATGTTCATAATTAGTAGTTCTTACTATTTTGGGTCTTAAAACTGTAGGCACTGAATGTTCCATTTATTAAATGTTAGGTTTATTTTATGCAATTTGAAAGCCAGAGCAACAAACAAAAGGTAAGGGCAGTGTGTGTCTGGCACTGAGGAATTCGGCTGCTTGTTCTGCTGGGGAAAATCTTAACCGGCTCCTATAAAGGGTTAAGAACGACCAGCCCTGGGCAGGCCCACGGGAGGCCACGCAGAGCAGAACTCACCGCACAAGAAGGCCACGGTCCGGAGGGTCTGCTGCATGAGGATCTGGGTGACCGGGGAGAGGTTATGGTGCGTGTAGTGGGACATCACGATGCCTGAGAACAGGATGGCCATGATGCCTGCAGAGGGACACAGGGGCAGAGGCTCAGACAAGCAGAGCGGGAGAGCATCTGCCACGGACAAATATCTCACACTTCCCACAGGTCCCCGGAGTCTATATGGTATTAAGTGTTTTACGACAGAGGAAAATAAAAACTAGAAGAACATAATACCTGAGGCCTCCTGGAGACTTCAAAGAAATGCCAAGAGCCCCTACCCTCTGGCAGCTTCTGACCTTGGGCCAGGTTACTTCCTTCCCCAAGCCTCAGTTTTCCCGGCCGCACAGTGGGGCTAAAGTGCCCAGTCAGAGAACCGTCAGCAGGGCAGGGAAGGTGAGCCATGCAAAGCCCGTCGCGGTGTAAGGGTGGGCCAGGCGTGTGCTGTTATCGTCACCCTTGGACAGGAGAGGGAGGCAGGCAAGCAACCCTTGGGGCAGAAAGGGAACGTCAGGTCTGGGTGTGGAGAAGGGGTGACTTTGATTCACTTCAGACTTTTCCTTAACTTTGAGTTTTCCCATAATCACCATGTACTGCTTTTATAATACAAAGATAGGGATGCGTTCTTAAAAAAGGCGATGTATCTTTTCTTCAGAGTCTTCCACAAGAGAGTTTACAACCTTCCCTGCTTACTCAGAATTTAAGTCGCAACACTTGTCTGCTGCCAAAAATCCCTCCAAAACCACTTTAAACGTTTTTTTTGTTGTTGTTTTTGAAGTACTGGCGCTGGGGATTGAACACAGGACCTCGTATGTGGGAAGCTGGCGCTCCACTACTGAGCCACATCGGCTCCTCTAAGTTGGTTTCGTTTGTTTTGCTTGTTTTTTTTTTTTTTTGTTTTTAGGAGGCACCAGGGACCAAACCTGGGACTTCCCATGTGGGAAGCAGGCGCTCATAGGATGCCAAAAAATATGAATTGCAAGTCAAACTTTAAAAGCAAAATTTCCACTCTCTTGTGCCACTTCGTAAAAACGGAGATTAGTGATAACTTTCCATGTATAAAATCACATGGAAATCACAGAATTGCATCTGAGACATTTCAACTGCTAAGATTACTGTATAAACAATACTCTACAAAATACAGGAAAACCCCTACTCTTTGTATCGCCTGATGGGTATTTGCTGGCCTGAGCGACAGCAGTAGCTGAAGAGTTTAGCTCTTAGGAAATAGCAAATTCCTTTACTCTTTCACTTTTTCCTGCAAAGGAAGTAAGTCGGGGAAATCCCAGCAACGCTCTCCATGAGAATGGAGAAGGGAAACAAGATGGCAAGAGGTTTCTTTACTTCCTACTTTAGAGACCTGAGAAGATTCTTTGGAGCTCCAGAGACGTTCTGAATCACTTGCAGCATTAAGTAACTACTCCAGAAAGCGGAAGGCTCCAGAAAGTAAGATCTGATGGGAACGTTTAGGAGGGCCCACTGCCAGAGCCGGGCTCATTTCCTGGCCCCCTCCGGCCCCAGAGAGCCTCAGCACTCTTCAAACAGGAGACAGGCACAGCACAGAGGGGTTTGGCTGCCCCTTTCATCTGATCAAACTCAAGCTCCTGAGGGGCTGGGCAAGTTAAAAAATAATGGTAAGTGGGTGACCAGCACGAGGGACAAGGCACGTTCCTATATAAAAAGGGCCGCAGCAGCCTCATGGGATTGGGGCCCTAGTGCTGTTCAGTTTTCCTTCTGTTTTTTCTTTTTTTTTAAGAGATTCCAGAAATCTGTTTCTTATGGGAAAATTCCCAGCTTTTAATGACAGCAGCTATTTCAAATTTTAAAATATTTTCTGTATAGATAAACAAACCTCCTCTGGGGGCCGAGTTTGGACCATGGCTGCCGCCTGTGCACTTGGCTGTCTGGCTAATCCAAGAGTGAACCTTTCCTTGGGTTAGTCTGGGGTTGGGGGCACCTCTCGAGTTCTGGGGACTAGAGGAAAGATCAGGGTTTTTGTGGTTGCAGAAGCCTGAGGGACAGCTCAAGTGTCTGCCCTATGTGTCCTCCCTCAGCAAAGATGACTTCGCCACCATCCGAACCTCCCCCGCCACCGTAGCTGCCATCAGCACAGGCAGTAAAAACACAAAAAAGGGGTGACTGGTGCAAGTGAGGCTCCCTTTTAGAGATAAAAGGCATGGCTATTTCTTTTAAAAAGCCTTGTAAGGAAGAATTCCTGATACATTCAGTTTTTTAAGAAGGAAGAATCATTTAAGGTAGCAAGGTAACAATTCAGCCCCTTGGAAGGCAGGAGAGAGAAAAAAGGAAGGAGTGGAAATCCCATTTCTAGTCATGGTTAAGTCCATTGTTTTAGATGTAATAAAAGAATGCAGTGAAGGGATTGAAGGTTAAAACCTTACCATGGTCGTATTTCCACTGTATGCTCATCTCTTTGTGGGTAAAATATGACATCTTTCTGAGTCAAATCATACTGTTTTCTTTCTCAATTCTTAATTACCCAATACATAAATATATTTTGCTATAAAACATTCAGGCTCAGAGTATAGAGTAAAACAAGAGAATCCCCTTTTTATACCTCCTGCCCAGAGGTAACTACTATTAACAGTTTGACATGTAGCTTGCCAGTCCTTTTATTATGCAATTATATATACATGCTCATTACTCTTTAAAATATTAAAGGATCATATTATATATATATGGAATATTACACATACCAGCAGAGTATTTTTAAAAAGCCTCCAACACTTGCCTTTGCGTGTACACCAGAATTCCAACTCCTTTCCGGCCTGTGTTCCCCCATGTGACGCGGTCCTTGCCCGCGTCTCCCAGGCCACACTGGTCTCTCTTCCTGGAGCATGCCAAACTCCCTCTTCCCTTCTGGGAGCCTTAGTACCTGCTGCTCTGCCAGACCCTCTCCCCAGATCTTCCCATGGCTGGCGCCCCTCAGCACACAGCTCCCCGGGCTGCCACGGCCTCGGGGCACCTTCCCGCCCACCCTGATGATGGCCTACCTCTGTTATATCACTCAGTTCTTGTCTTCATATAGTTTCTCACTACCTGAAATTGCCCCATGTGTTTGCTTCCTTGCTCATGTCTTTCTTCTGCAGGCAAGAACCTGATCTTGTCTCGTCTACTGCCCCATACCAAAGACTGTTCTCTGCATTAGATGAATAAATGATTTTTCCACTTGTTTTCTTAAAATTTAACAATATGTCTTAGAGTTCTTTCCATGGAAGTACAAATAGGTCAAATTCAGTTTTGTTTTGTTCCACATTCATTTTCTAAGTGGCTATAGAGAATAGTGAGAATGGGCCCCAACTTAATATCTCCCATTACTGATGAACATTTTTCTCCAATTTTTCTCACTCCCAAATAGTACTGCAATGGAATTCCTTGGACTGACCCTGTGCGTGTGAGTGCTGTAAGAAACATTCCATCTTTGGCCAACATCATCCCAACATTTTACACAAAGTGCTATGTCCTGACAATATTGCCAACTCATCCTTCAACCTCCAAAGCCCCATCCTCTGCCACTCACCTTAACAGTGTCCCTCGGCCCTAGGCTCCCCTCCCCCAGCCAGTGTTTGTTAAACTGGGTCTGCCTCAAGGCAAGGGTGGGGTCTAGTTATCTAGCCATCTTTGAATCTTTAGAGTCAGCTAGCAAAGTAACCCTCTAAATTGGCTTGAATGAACAATAAAACAGTTAACATTGATACAATCAGAAGAATGATTCTGAGACTAACACTTATTGAGCAATAATTAGGGAGACTATTTGACTTTCTGTTGAAACCAGGACATTTTTTGAGCATGAAAGGGGGTGTTATTCAGCATGTTGGGACAAAAGAGGAAAACCAAGGGGGTGTCACAGGGCAAACTAAGACTACAGTCACACTAGCAATTACATGCATTGATGTCCCTGCCTAGAGTCATACTTGCATCAATTCCCTTTAATTGTCACCACAATCCTTAGGTTGGCACTTTTACTACTTCTATTTTATGATGAGGAAGTGGAAGCTCAGGGTGGTTAAGTCTGTTGTCTGAGGTCACACAGCTAATGAGAGGTGGAGCTAGAATTCAAATCCCGTCTGTTCAGTTACAAGGCCCCAGTTCTTAAGCATCATGCTCTAACCACGTTGATTCAAATAAATGATTCATAGGGAGAGAATGTCCTGCTCAGGGATCTTGGCAATCACTATAAGTCCTCTGTGTTGGTCAGGAAAAGGAAGCACAAAAGGAAAGAAAAGAGCAAAAATACTACCTTTTCCCTTTCACACTCTTACATGGGATTTGGAGGGCCCATACAACACACGAGGGCTATCCTACCCCTCTCTGAAAACTCTGCATGCCCTTGGTCACCTTGGTGATGTTGACAAATATCCCTGAAGAGAAGGTGTGGCCAGATGGTTCCATAACTCAGAGTGGAGTGAGCATGTGTCTTACTTTCTTTGGCCCCATTAGTGTGTGCAAGAGGTCCCTAAGGAAACGAAGCCCCTGTCAACAGAAAACACTGCCATGCTGAAAAAAAACAAGACAAACACTCCCTTGTTTTAATTGCAAATTCCAACCTGACGCAAGAAATAGATCTTTGCCACCAGGTACTCTAGATATTCATCTCAAGGGGCTGGGGAACAATTGAGAAAAACAGGTAAAAATTGCTAGGCTGGAACCTAATGACTCACAGGTAATGTTTATGTAAATACCCAACTTCAGCAAAGATGAGGAACCTGATGGCAGACACTGGGATGAAATTATCCAAGAGACCCAGCATGGGACTAAACACAAACAAACCCCTGAGGCTTATAAAGAGTTTCCCAGTGAAAATGGCCAGATCCTCTCTGCTTCCTCCTTGGCAAGATCTGCTCACAGAGCACCTGCCTGTGACTCCAGAGAGTGACCTGAGGAAGGAGAATTCCGTTCAGCTGAATCTATTAAAAAACACCAGGACTTCCACTTTCTCCTTGAAGAAATAATTGCTATGGGAATTGTCCTGCCATAAACAACTAACAACCTAGATAGAAGATACAAAACAAAATCGCTTTCTGACTAGGCAGGGTGGGACTGTGACTCCTGACAGAAGGGAAACAAGGTGAGCCCTTTCATAGCCCCAGCTTACTCCCTGGAGGCAGATTCCAGGCTGAGGCTCAGCGAAAGGAAAACCCAAACAGAGCCCCACAGTCTCAGTCTTGCAAAGAGGAGACAGGGATTCGCGGTAGGGAGACAGAGGCAGCGAGAACACCAGAGAGGAAGAACTGTACAGAGAGGGAGCTTCAGAGACGACAGCAGAGTTCCCTGGGACCTTTGGCTGAAGGCTGATCTGCACACATGTGGGATGAAATTCCAAGAGGCTGGGGAAAGAACCACTAAAAAGAAATAGGTCAATGATGCTGCAATGCAGGATGTAGGCCAGTTTATATGATCATGTATCATACAGGAACTGTAAAGAAGAGAGGGTTGTCTATGGCCTGAATTGTGATCTATGTCTGATGGCAAAGCCCCAAAACGTGTGTAACTAACAGAGGCGTTATGCCACACTTAGGGATGTGCATGTTGGGGGTTGTGGGAGGGGTGGGGGATGGC
>PVKH010034493.1:0-11860 GCA_004027955.1 Chaetophractus vellerosus
CCAAATCTCTGCTTCTCTAAATCTGCCTTTCTCAATCTGCTTCTCAATATGCTTCTCAATCTGCCCCTTGTCTAGCCTTTTATACTTGAGACCATGTCCACCGAGGGGTGGAGCTCAACGTCTCACTGACGTGGCAGTTAACGCCCTACTCATAACTTAATCATGCCCAGATGAACAGATTAGTTTACAAACATAATCTAATCTATATTTTTGGAATTCATAATTAAATCAAACTCAAACAATTACATCTGGTGTTATTGCACTGATTAGAACTTTGAGTCTGATGTTGAATAGTGTTAGTGAGAGTGGACACCCTTACATTAACAAACTAAGCATTAAGTATAATATTAGCTGTTGGTTTTTATTTTATTTGTTTATTTGTTTATTTGTTTATTTATTTATTTATTTATTTATTTATTTTGGTAGGCTTTTTATCAGGTTGAAGAAGTTCCCTTCTATTCCTAGCTTTCTGAAAATTTTATCAAAAATAGGTGCTGAATTTTGTCAAATACTTTCTCTATATTAGTTGATATGCAAATCATTTCATGTTTTTCTTCTTTAGATTATTAATATGGTGGATTACATTGATTTTTGAGTATTGAATCAGTCTTGCAGTCCCATGATAAACTGTAATTGGTCATGATACACTATTCCTTTTATATATTGTTGGATTTGATTTAGTGATTTGTTGTTGATTTTTGCATCTATCTTCATGGAGGGTATTTGTTTATAGTTTTCTTTTTTTGTATTGTCTTTGTGAGGTTTTGGTATCAAGGTAATGCTGGCTTCGTAAATAAGTTGGGAAGTGTTTCCTCCACTACTATTTCCTGGAAGAGATTGTATAGCATGAATGTTAATTCTTTTCTAAATGGTAGAATTCTCCAGTGAAACCATCTGGGTCTGGAGCGTTCCTTTTTGTTTTTAAATTGCAAATTCAGTTTCCTTAATAGTTATAGGGTTATTCAAATTGTCTGTTTCACATTGGATGAGTTGTGGTAGTTTGTGCTTTTCAAAGAATTGGCCCATGTCATCTAAATTGTCAACTTACATTTATAGAATTGTTTGTTGTATTATCTTTGAGTTTATAGTGATAACCCATTTCTTTCCTGATATTGATAATTTGTGACCTCTCTCTCTTTTTCTTTGTCAGTCTTGTTAGAGGTTTGTCAATTTTATTGATCTTTTCAAAGAACCAGATCTTTGTTTTAATTTTCTCTATTTTTTTTGTTTCTGGTTTCAATGATTTCAGCTTATTCCCTTGCTTTTGCTTGCTTTGAGTTTATTTTGCTCTTTTTCTAGTCTCTCGAGGTGAGAGCTTAGATTACTGATTTGAAACTTTTCCTTTTTACTAAGGTAAGAATTTAGTGCTATAAATGTTCCCTCTCAGCACTGCTTTAGCTGTCTCACAAATATTGACATGTTGTATTTTCATTCAATTCAATGCTTTTTAAAAACTTTCTCTTGAGAATTCTTTGACCCAGATTGTTTAGAAGTGTGTTTTTAGTTCCCAAATGTTTAAAGATTTTCCTGTAAACTCTCTGTTAACTGATTTTTAGTTTGAGTCATTGTAGTCAGACAACACACTCTGTATGATTTCAGGTCTTTTAAATCTGCTTGAGGTCTGTTTTCTGCCCAGAAAATGGTCTATTTTGGTATATGTTCAGTGGATGCTTGAAAAGAATGTGTTCTGTTGCTGTTGTGAGGACTGTTGTTTAAATGTTTAATAGATTCTGTTGTTTGATGGTTTTATGGAGTTCTTCCATATCCTTGCTGACTTTCTGCATAGTTCAATGAATTTTTTGGAGAGGGGTGTAGAAGTCTCAATTCTAATTGTGGATTTGTCTATTTCTCCTTTCATCTATCAGATTTTGCTTCATATTTCACAACTTTATTTCTTTGATGCATATTTGTTTAGGATTGCCAAGTCTTCTTGATGGATTGACTTTCCTATCATTATGGTAAGGTACCTTGCAGCATTTTTCTTTGCATTGAAGTCTGCTTTATCTAATATCAGTATAGAAATCTATTTTAGTTTCTTGGGCTGTTCAAGTAAATACCATATAATGGGTTGGTTTAAAGATTGGCAATTTATTAGCTCACGGTTTTGAGGCTAAGAGAATGTCCAAATCAGGGCATTATCAAGGCAATGCTTTCTTTCCAAAGTTGCATTCTTGGGGTGGCTGCCAGTGAACCTTTGTCCTGGCTACTTTGTCACATGGCAGGGAACATGGAGGACTCTCCTGGCCTTTCTGTTCTTTTCCGAGTTCCTTTGACATTCAGCTTCTTGTTTCCTATGGTTTTCTCTTTATGTCTGAATTTCATTCTGCTTATAAAGGACCCTGGTAATAGGATTAAGACCCATCCTGATTAACTGAAGTCACCTCATCAAAAAATCCTACTTATAATGAGTTCACATCCACAGGAATGGATTATGTTTTCCAAACTACCACAACAAACTTACCTTTTTTGATTAATATTTACCTGGTATGTTGTTTTCCACCATTTTACATTTCCCACCATTTTACTTTCAGTTTGTATATATCCTTATTTTGAAATGAGTTTCTTATAGACAGCATATAGTTGTGTCTTCTTTAAATTAAATTTAATTTTTTAAAATCCAATCTGCCTGTCCCTCTCTTTTAATTGGGTATAGTTAGACAATTAAAACTTAATGGAATTATTGATGTGTTAATGCTTACATCTGCCATTTTACTTTTTGTTTCTGTTTTTTCTCTTTGTTTTTCATTTCTCTGTTTTCTTTTTCCTGCCTGCCTTTGGATTATTTGGATTTTTTTTAGAATTTCCTTTGCTCTATATACATTGCAAATCACATTGAACAGTGTTATAATTTTTGCTTCAACTGTCAAACGTAATTAAGAACACTTGAGGAGAAGAAAAGCCTATTGTATTTACCCATGTTTTTGCTCTTACCATGTTTTTTCCTGTTCTGATATTCCAATATTCTTTAAAAAAAATTATTTCCTTTCTGTTTAGAAAACTTCCTTGAGTTGTTCTTTTAGCCTAGGTCTGCTGCTACTGAATTCTCTTAGTTTTCTTTATCTGAGATTATCTTGATATCCCCTTTGTTCCTTAAGAATATTTTCATTGGATATGTACTTCTGGGTTGCCAGTTTTTTCCTTTCAACACTTGAAATTTATGTACCACCCTTATGGCTACCATGGTTTCTGATGAGAAATTTGCCATAATTTGAATTATCGTTTTCTTATATGTAATGTGTTCTTTTTCTCTGGATGCATTCAAGATTTTTTCCCTTCTCTTTATTTTTTAGAAATTTTACAATGATGTATCTTGGATTTAGTTAATTTTAAGTTGTTTGAGCTTTGCTCAGCTTCTTGAATCTGTAGGTATATGTGGAATGTGTGTCTGTGTCAAATTTGGGAAATTTCAACCATTATTTCTTCAAATGTCTTTTTTTCAGCCCCACCCTTTTTGTCCTCTCCTTCTGGGATTCTGATGACACAAATGTTAGATACTTTGTTGAGTTCCATAAGTCCCTGGGCTCAGTCCTTTTTTTTTTTTTTTTTTTAAGTCTGTTTTTCTCTCTGTTATCCAGGTTGGGCAATTTCCACTGTTCAGACTGCAGTGCTGGTTTGATGCCTGTAAGAGAGGACATGAAGGAGGATTGACTGCAAAGAGCCTCAATTTTCAGTTCAGCTCTGAGAAAATCTCAGCCACTTTGATAGGGAGCTCCAGAGTAAAGAGGAATGCCATGCTGGGTAGAATTGGCCTCACTCTAGTGCCCCTGCTATGCTCAATCTTAGATTCTTTTTTTTTTTTTAAGATTTATTTAATTTATTTATTTCTCCCCACCCCCTTGTTGTTTGCACTTGATATGTCTGTTTGTCTTCTTTGTTTCTTTAGGAGGCACTGGGAACTGAAACCGGGACCTCCAATGAGGGATGGAAGTGCCTAATCACTTAAGCCACCTCCATTCCCCACTTTGTTGTGTTTCTCATGTTTTTTATTCTTCTTGTGTCTCTTGTTGCATCAGCTTGCTGTACCTGCTCATCATGTCAGCTCGCTGTCTTGCTCATCTTCTTTTAGGAGGCACCAGGAATCTCTGCTCCCTGCTTTGTTGTCTCTCATTATGTTTTTCTTCTTGTGTCTCTTGTTGTGTCAGCTTGCTGTGCCCACCTGTCGCACCAGCTTGCTGTCTTCTTTAGGAGGCACTGGGAACCAAACCATGGACCTCCCATGTGGTAGGCAGGAGCTAAGTCGCTTGAGCAACTTTCGCTTCTCTAGATGATTCTTAAAATCAGGCAACTTTGTGAAACATCAGGGACAAATGCTGAGATTGCATTAGGGGCAAAGAAAGGAATGTTCTTCAGATTTCATAATCATTTTGTGTAGTGGTTGTGTAGATGAATTTTCAGTTAAGGTAGTTAGACTATAAAATAACAGCAAAGTGGGCAGGAGCTGAATTAGTAGTTTTAAGAAGAAATATGAAAAAACAGGCTTTTTATTCTTTTCATTCTAAAATACAAACAGTACCCATTCTATTACTTTGATTATATGACAACTATAACTTACCTGAAACTAAAGAAAGTATGTGTGATATTCGATTATTTGTAGAGGATTCATTGCAATACGATCACTAAAACATTGTAACTAAGAGTCCAGTGCTAGTGCATGGTTGTGCAGTATTATCCAAAATATTTCTTTGGGGTGCTTTTCTAGGAATATTTATATTATCTGTGAGGTAAAAGGCATTTTCCTCAGTTTTTGTATTTGTTGTCCATTTGATGGTATACTATGGGGAATTTACTACTACCATTTTTTGAATGCTTAACTTTCATTATGCTAAATGCTTTATCAGTATCATTGATTAACAATCTTGTGAGGTAGATATTATCTCCACAAAACTGAAGCTTAAAGAGGTTAAGGTTAACTTGACTGAAAGCACAGAATTTTAAACCAGACATCTCTAGTGCCTATATTCTTCCTCTCTATGAAAGGGATAACTCTGTAGAGCCAGTAGTTTTTTGATGTTTGGATGTCACACACTGTGCTAATTAATGGTAAAGATTCAAAAGTGGATGATGTTGTCCCTCCTTTCAAATAACTTACATTATTGAAAAGGGGTGGGAAGGTGACCTCAGTCATGTGAACAGATTCTTGCAATGCAATATGATTATTTCTTGATAAAACAATTACAGCTTATTTTATTTGTGCAATTTTTGTCATGAAAAAATAATTTCATTTTAAACCACAGATTTGGGAGAGAAGATCTAATCATCTGGAATTAGAGTTGGTACCAGAACTCCTTTTCAACTCCAAAAATGCTGGAGGAAGATATGGAAGTGGCCATCAAGATGGTGGTTGTAGGAAATGGAGCAGTTGGAAAATCAAGTATGATTCAGCGATATTGCAAAGGCATTTTTACAAAAGACTACAAGAAAACCATTGGAGTTGATTTTTTGGAGCGACAAATCCAGTATGTACTTGGCCATTTTGTCCCCTCAATTTTGTTTTGTCACCTATGTCCAAAACTTTCACTGGAATAATAGTAACTATTTACAGTACAGTTCAAGGTTAGGCAGCTATTGTGGATGGCTCATGATAAAGTTGGTGGAGGGTAGTTTTCAATTACTCTGTGTAATCCTTCTTGCTCTCTATTTTTTTCCTTGTCTTTCATCGCTTTTCCTTTCCTTTCTTTCTATTTTTCCCCCCATTTTTCTTCTACTCCCTTTTTTCCAATCTTATATCTGTTTTATATTTGTTGGTGGAACATTGGACATTACTTAAGTACAACCTGATGCTTGACACTAATGAGATTTTGTTTCCTATTCTATTTGGAAGGAAAGGTACCTGTCTCTGATGGAAAAAAAATCATCTCTTATATTTTGATATCTTTATATTATGGGAATCTCTCTCTTGTCTCTCTTATTCTCACACTCACTCTCTGTTAAACTGGACAAGACTTTATAGGGGTTAGAGAATAAATAATTTGATTTGAGGAGAGTTAAATACTCCTATGAGAAGGAAATTTACTTTAGAAAATCCAGTTGGATTAAAAAAACACACCAAAGTACCCCTTTTTAAATTATTGGTCCTTAGAACTTTTGAGGATCTTTTTAATTGGAGACAAACTAAAGAGTATTTACAGAAATATGAGTTGTAAATAAGTATAACTTAATGGCCCAGGCATTAACATCAAAGATAATTGTGTTCATTGTTTTTAAAGATTGTTGAATTTCTAATCTGTACTCTTTTCCTCTCTTCTTTTTTCAATATTTCCATGTTTCCTTTCTTCCTTAGGGCATAGTTTAAGAAGACTCATTTTATATCTTGATGATGTTTATTTTTTTGTATATATTACCTGAAGCCAAATTAATATTTTAAGTATATGTCAAAATAGGGTAAATTCTTGAGTTAAAGGGCAAACAAGCAGGTAAGCTGCTTCTTTCCCTTCTTCTTATTCTATCACTAGGGCACCAGAACTCATTAGAATGGTGTAGCGAGTGGAGAGCAAGCCCTGACCTCAGGGAATTCCCCTTTTTCAACACTGCTAGTCTTAGAACCACCACTATCTGTGACTTGTCGAAGAAAAAAACATGACAGGTAAAAATCTAAATCATGTGTAAAGTTAAAGCTTTGGGGGAATGTCTTTCACCATTTACTTTCACTGTTGATATCAACATTTGAAAGTACTCAGACTTTTTCTGAGTGAAACCAACAAAGTACTTTTAATACCTTCAGATTTGAAAAATAAAAATATACATGAAGGCATATTACTAAAAACATTTTCCTTCACATGTGAACTAAATTCATCTCTTGTTTCAGAGTCAATGATGAAGATGTCAGACTAATGTTATGGGATACGGCAGGTCAAGAGGAATTTGATGCAATAACAAAGGCCTACTATCGAGGTAAATTACGGGGTTTATTTTTGTTTATTTAAGCATGTTCTTTTGGTTAAACAAAACAAAGTAAGTTCTTTGTTTCCCATGTAAGAGTTTCTCTTTAAGAATACTTAGAATAATTTCAAAGTACTTTTAAAAACTGCCGGTCATTATTTTTCTAAAGATCTTGTTGAGTCTCAAATAACTATACTATAGACAGTTTGTCTCTGCCGTAGAATTACATGACTCACATAGGAATTCCCAGACCTAATCAGTCAAAATCTAATCTGTTAAATGCCTACTCTGACCACATATTATCCCCAAGAAAATAACTATGTAGTCAGAGTAGACAGTAACATGTGTCTGGGTAAAGACCCTGCAAAGAAGGTGATATTTTGTTATGTCACATGAAATCACATGGTACAGCCTTTTCAGTACTATAGAAGTTCAGGGGAGTATAAGATACATGTGAGAGGAAGGAACCACAACTATAGGATTTAAGACTCCAAAATACGGGGTTAAATTCCTCAAGGAAAGCTTAAATTTCTAAGTGAAATTTAATGTTTCTATTAACATTTCCCTATAAAATCTTATCCTTTTCTTTTTGAAAAAAGATTTTTTTCGTTTGTTTGTTTTTAGGAGATATTGGGTATCAAACCCAGGACCTCATACGTGGGAAGCAGGTGCTCAGCCACTTGGGCTACATCTGCTCCCCTCTTTTTGAATTTAAAACACAATTTTAAGTGTTTCTGCAATGGTGATTGTAATGAGAGAGAACAAAATAACTTAAAGCTTAATTTAATACCAAGTAGCATTTCTAACCCATTGATGCCAAGTAAATATTACCTGATAATTCATATCCACAAGTATTTAGTACTCTGTATTTTCCAGAATGCTGTGGGAGCTTACAGATACAGTAAACACACAGATTATCCTCTATCTGGCATAGCCCCTTCTCTGCACCTTTTACTTTCTTGCTGTGGCTAAAACTTGATTGGCTGCTAAAGACATTGCTTCCTCTGAAGTCCTCTCAAGTGGAGGTTCTCTTTTATTTATTTATTTATTTATTTATTTATTTATTTATTTATTTATTTATTTTTAATCCTTTTTTTTTTTTTTTCCTGAGGTTCTCTTATACCCACACACTCACATCCTCACATTCTTCAAGAACGTTGTTGGGCAAGGAGTGTCTGCTTTGTTTCACACTGCTGCTTTCAAACCATTCCTCTTCTGCCTTCAAAAACCTCAGCACCTTGAAAGCCTATTCATGAGACTGTTTATCTCCCACTAACTTCCCCTGTGTTGCCATGGTCCATCTTTTTTTTTTTTTTTTTCCGCATGCCTTCTCCCTTCACTGAATCTTGGCAGCTGGTTCATTCTTTTCTTCTCTACAGTTGTTCAGGTTCCTTTTTGCAAGTTCAACCTGGTTGCTCATTTCTTAGTCCTTCTCAACACCAACAATCCTTTTACTGCCTCTAAAATCTCTACTAAAGTCCCTACTCTATGACCAATACTTCCTATGATTCCATCTTAATACTCATGCTCTAACTACCCATGAATACATCGAGATCTTCTGTTCACTGACCCTACCTATGATCTCCTGCATGGCCTTACTTCTTTATTTCCTCAACTTAAATTTCCTTTTCCAACCCTGTAAAAATTTCCTTGCAAATGCCTTTAACTTTTTTCCTGCACTCCCTGCATAGTATTTGCTCAGCAATATGTTCAACCCTGTTAAACCCAACTTTCTACCTATTCTTTTTTTTTTTTTAAAGATTTATTTTATTTTATTACATATCCCCCCCCCCCCCCCCCCCCGTTGCGGCGACGCACCGAGGTGCCGAGGCTGATGACTGCGCAAGCGCAGCTTTCCCCGCTTGTGGGTGGCTTCTGCTTCTATTCACGACCGGCTCTTCTGCTTTCAGTTCGCAGGTGGCTGGCTGCGCTCCATTCGTGGGCGACCTGCCCTGCCTGTGGCGGCTTTGCCCTGTCCGTGGCAGCATTTTGTCCTGCCCACGGCGGCTCTGGTCCGCCCATGGCGGCTTGCCCTTCTCAAGGCGGTCTGCCCACTAGGAGAGGTCCCCGGGAACCAAACCCGGGGCCTCCCATGTGGTATGCCGGCGCCCTATCCACTGGGCTATATGGCCGGGCCCTTTCTACCTATTCTTTGACCAAAGAGGTTACCTTTCCAAATTGGTACCAAGGAAACTTAACTTCCACTGTCTGCACTAAGAAAACATTTTGGTCCCTTGAGAAATTAAGATTGGTTCACCTCTCAGGTGTCATCCTAATACTACTACTTCTACTTCTGCTTGCTCTAATTACTGTGTTCTTAAAGGCTTATCATCCACAATATCTTAGTATATCATTCTGATCTGGGCCTAGTTTTAGTTTGGATCTCATGGTGTGAGATTGGAAGTTAATGTCCTTACTACTGCAGCTCTTCATAAAGTAGATGGTATTTTTATCAAATTATGGATTTCATCAGCATTGACACTGTTGATTAATAAATGCTAAATGTACAGTTTTATTCTTCAATAAAGGAAGTTTGTACTTTTTAATGGGGTTATTACCTCTACTCTCCCTCTCTCACACAGGAAAAAAACAACCAAACAAAAAACCTAAAGAGGAGCAACCCAAAAAGTAGTAGGATTACATGTGATTTTCATTACTTTCTTTTTACCCAGCTCTGTCTTCAAAATTCTCTGCATGAAATATGTGTTCTTTTTGTAAGGAAAAAAGTAGGTTGGGTTCTTTCTTTTAAGCTTTTGAAAATTTGATAAATCAGTGTTACTTTTTTTTTCAGTATTACTTTTTAATCAGTATGGTTACTTGTGGAAAATCTATTTGCCATAATGTACCTTAATTTAAAAGGCAAAACTGTGTGAATCTATAATTATCTTGAAATAAAAAGTTTTAATAAAAAAGACAAAACTGGTGAAAAATGACTTCATTCATGAATAAATAAGTAGAAAATGTTGAAAATTTAGTTTGGTACATCATTTAGGTTCCTTATTAAAAAAACAGCAGCTAAAAATATTTTAATTTTCCATTGTAGTTGAAGTATTGTTAATGCTTTCTCCAGGTTTTGCCTTAACTGAAGGCTATGTCCAACAATATTACCATTTAATTTTTTTTTTATTAGAGCAGTTGTATGTATACAGAAATATCATGCAGAAAGCATAGTTCCTATATAACCCCCATCTCACACACAGAGTTTTTTCTAATATTAACATTTTACATTAGTGTGGTATCTTTTTTACAATTGATGAAACATTATTATTATAATTATACTATTAACTATAGCCCATAGTTTATATTAGAGTTGACTTTTTATGTTGTACAGTTCTATGGATGTTTTTTGCTGGTAACTTATATACTACTGAAAATTTCCCATTTTTTTACTTTTAAATAAACAATTCAGTGATGTTAATTACATTCACAAAGTTGTGCCTCCATCACCATCATCCAGTCCAAAACTTTGCCATCACCCCATATAATAACTCTATACCAATTAAGCATTAACTCCCCATTCTACATCCCCACCTGTTCCCTGGTAACCTCTATTCTAGTTTTCTGACTTTATGAAATTTGCCTATTCTGCTTATTTCAAATAAGTTAGATCATACAATATTTATCCCTTTTTTCCTGACTTATTTCACTTAACACATTTTCACGTTTCGTGCATGTTGTAGCATGCAGAACTTCATTTCTTTTTACAACTGAATAATATTCTGTTTGTTAATACTATATTTTGCTTATCCATTCTTTAGGGACACTTGGGTTGCTTCCACCTTTTGACAGTTGTGAATAATATTGCTGCTGTGAATATCGGTCTGCAAATATCTGTTTGAGTCCCTGCTTTTAGCCTCCTTAGAATTAGGATTACAGATCATATGGTAATTCTATACTTAACTTTCTGAAGAACTGCCAAACTGATTTCCACAGTGGCTGCACCATGTTAACATTCCCACTAGTAATGTACGAGGGTTCCTATTTCTTCCCCTTCTCTCTAACACTTATTTTCCACTTTTAAAAAGAATAGTCATTCTAATGAATGTGAAATGATATTTTGTGGTTTCAATATGTATTTCCCTAATGGCTGATGATGCTGAGCAACTTTTCATGTGCTTAGTGGCCATTTGTTTATCTTGTTTGGAAATAGGTCTATTCACGTCTTTTGCCCATTTTTAAATTGGGTCATTTGTCTTTTTGTTGAGTCATAGCAGTTATTTATATATTCTGCATATTACACCCTTATCAGATACCTGGTGTCCAAATTTTTTTCTTCCATTCTGTGAGGCTTTGCCTTGCCCGTGGTGGTTTTTTTTGCCCTGCCCATGGCGGCTCTGCCCCGCCCACGGTGGCTTGCCCTTCCCAAGGCGGTCTGCCCACTTTGGAGAGGTCCCCGGGAACCGAACCCGGGGCCTCCCATGTGGTAAACCGGTGCCCTTATCCACTGGGCTACAGCCGGCTCCCCATGATGAAGTTTTTAATTTTGATCAAGTCCCAGTTATCTATTTTTCCTTTTGTTACGTGTGCTTTTGGTATAAAATCTAAGAGACTGTTGCTAACACAAGTTCCTGAAGTTGTTTCTCTGTGTCTTCTAGGAGTTTTATAGTTTTGGTTACCATTTAATTTTCATCTGATTCTTATATAATTTGTTGTATGCTGCCTCTTATAGTTTAGTGCTTTTTAAGTCCCCACACATTGTACTGCTTTCTTTAATATGTCTACAAAAACCATTCTTTGCCAGAAACTATAAAGAGAGCCCATAATTATTAGTATTTACATCTTAATTTACGACGGGTGATGTTTAAATTACCTTCCACATTGTTTCATTTTGGTCTAAAAGACTTTAAGCTTTGCTTCCCTATATTTAACATTTAACTTAAAGTGGTTTTAAGCATATAAATAGGTGTCTGTTTAAAGCTTAATTGTCACATAAAAAATCTGAACTTGTAATGAGAGACTTTGTTCCAAAGGATTATTGTAA
>PVKH010034494.1:0-11863 GCA_004027955.1 Chaetophractus vellerosus
TATGTAATAAATAAATAAATAATAAATCTTAAAAAAAAAGAGGCCCCAGAACAAAGGGATGATTATCAAAAGCTTTTTTTAACTGTCAAAAATAAACTTTGAAAACTAACTTTGAACCACAGTATCAATAATAAACATTCAACTATATATAAATTAGAATAAAAAGGTAAAAGGGATAGCCACTTTAAATGAAACTGACATCATTTATGAACTTGATTGTAGTATTAATGTGTAATTGACTAATGATTCCTTAAAAGCAGCTTTATAATGAAGTGTTCTACTCCATGGGAATATCCTATTCTGTGGTGGCATTTAGAAACATTTCTATACTTTGCAATAAACAAAAGAAAAAGGGCAGTTTCATTAAGGATTTATTTGACTGCTGCAAGAACAGTAATATAATTTATTTAGCAGAAAGTACATACCTTCAATATGTTCCCTTATGAAAGGATCATCCATGATGTTGCTGTGATTTGTTTTCAGAATCTTTTCAAATTCAGTGATGTCATTATTCTGATAGGCACTAACAAAAAAAGAAAAGTATAAATTTTGTCAAACATGAAGTCATGTACTAAATCAGATAATCCAAAGAGCCTGTTTCTCAATTTTTATGTGAAGAAATCTAAATTGTTACAGTTTCTCTAATTTATATGAAAAAGGAAGTCTTGGAAATCAGGTAAATACACACACATCTCTCTGCAAATAAGATGAATTTCCTTTTTAAGACATCTGGCTTTTTCAAAGGAAAGAAGATTAAAATATTTTGGGGTTATCTACCATATTTATACATAGCTAATTAAAATAATCTCAAAATCTTAATTTTATTAAGAGTTGACAGTGTAACTATTTAATGTTTGATGGTTTCAAATTAAATTGGGCATTTAATCCCTAATTGTTCTTAATAAAAAAAAAAAACCAGGTTCATGCACATTACTACATGGAGGAGTCTGATCTTGTCTTTCTGATAAGAAAGTATATCCTCCCTGAAGGCTATTCAGAAAATTCAGCTTCCTAATTTTTGTCTTCTAGAAAGCAACCAGCAACTCCCAAAACTTTTCAAGGAGAACATTTGATTCTCAAGTCTCTCTAGCCCTAAAATTCTACTGAGCCATACAGTGGAAACATCACTGGCAGAAAGAGCCAAATGGGGTACATCCACAACTAGAGACAGATGGGATACCTTGCTGCAGAAGGCCAAAGGCTGATTTATGTTCACAATTCTCTGAACTGTCTGTCTACTATGTACTCTTGAAATCAATTCTGTAAAGCACTATGGGAGTTACTAAAGGTGCTGAGAAGGAAGAAGCCAACCTTCTGGATATGGCACCACTGTCTGCTTTATATGTAAGACATATCAGCCATTCTGCGCGCCCTCTGCTGTGCTTCCATCTGTTGGGCCGCAATGTAACTTCATGTTAGGGGCAGGTGATTCAAGTGCTTCAACAGGAATTATTTTCCTCTAGTCTGCTGGCAACTGACTAGGAAGATAAAATTAGGAAGCATTACTTTCTTACCTATCCCAAATACAGTACTGTAATATACTATAGGAGGATATATTCAAGTAGTGAAAACGTTTACATACACTTATATTTTAACTAAGAGATATTCTTCCACTACTTACATGTGATTTTTTTTGTTTTGTTTTAATCTTATACAAAATTGTGGGCCACTTGTTTGTCAAAATTTACCATTAAAAAAATTTCTAAGTTCCAATAAAGAGGCTTAACTGTAGTATTTGTAAAATATATATAGCCATTACTTTTTAAAAGACTTGATAAGTCAGTCTTTTAATCCATTTTAATGTACTTAATCAGCTTAATTTAGATAAAACATTTAATGCCTAGAAATTTTTCCTCAATATTTCTTTCAAGAGTCTTAAAAAGTTTAAGTTTTTGCTTAGTAATTTAACTTTATAAGCAATTTTAAAAAAGGATTATGAAGTCAATCTCTAAATCAAATTATCTTTTAATATGGCCAAATATAGATGAAATATAGCTTGAAATGAAGATGGAGAAGTCTCCTTTCATAACTAAAACTCACTTAATTCAACAAATGTATTAAAACAGACAAAAAGTAAATAATACAGCAGAAATTTATTTCTTAATATATAATTTAGGGTTCCCAGTTCCCCTAAAATAAACTGATTTCTATTTTTCACAGTTAAAATTACGATTCCCTTAAAATATATATATAAAGCTTATTAACTTTTAAAATCTATTGGCAAGTAAAAACAAAGTAAATGAGGACATTTTTACATAGGAACTTAAACAATATGAAATAAGCTATCTCCTTCAAATATATAAAATTTGTGTGTAGGTGATTTTTACTTTTTCATAATTTATAGTCTACCATTATTTTTTTGTAATTGAAAAAGCCTACTAAGAGACAGTCTGGTCATGTAAATTATCTACATATATCTGCAAATAACCTGCCCTACATCTCTATATCCTTCCCATATTGGTAAACTGGGCTGTACAACCTAAAACAAAGGACTTGAAGAAACTTGTACTGTTTTACAAAGAAAGCCCATTAAAGCCTAGGGCTCCATTTAGTCTGGCCTTCCTATCGGCATGGTGTAAAGTTTTTCTTACTTACTGATTTGTTAAAAAAAAATAGGCGTTCTGGACTTTTTGTTTGGTTCTATCCTCTAAACTATTCTAATATTAATTTATTATGGTGGGTCCTTTGGTTGCTAACCTTCATTATCTACATCTTCCTCACAGAAGCTTTCAATAAATTGTTTTGTTTCTCACCAATATGAGCCTTCTGATCCCCTACTCCACAACTCAGAAAATTATCTGGGGTATACATTTTTAAAATATTTTCATCCTGTCACTGAGGAAAATATATAAGTAAAGAAATATGTTAATGCAATAATTTTGTGCTATTGAAAATTCTTGGCTTATGTGGACCAATTCATAATCTCATTTTGGATTAAGGAGGTAGAGACAGTAAATATTGTGAAAGAATGCTTTAAAGCATCTACACTTAGTTTTCCATAGAAAAATAACATACAAACACAAACACACAAGGATAATAGCACAAGCAGCAGATATGTCATAAAATCTTATGACTAACAGAAACAGCAAAATAAATGACTTCAGAAATTAAAATTTCACAAACTTTGATATATTTCAAACCAAAGTATAAAAGAATGCTGAGTATTAACTGAATTTTGAAAAGTTTTCTTTTTGTCTCAATATGTAAAAATAAATGGGATGTGTATGTGTGTATCCTTTATGAATTGCTTTAAGGAAATTTACCTTAACTGAAATATAAACTCTTACCTTACTAAATTTGTCATTGCTAGAATTTCCGGATCATTTTTGTACGGCTTGGCCTAAACACAGTAAAAAAAATAGTAACTATGTATATGTATAAAGACTATCACTTATTTCCATAAATGATAGCTGATAAAAGAAATTGACAACTAAAGCACATGCATACCTCCTGTGAGTCAAATGGATTTATTCCCGATTTCATTAGCATATTTGCTAAGACCAAATATTTTAAGCAAGTGGTTCGTCTGGGACTCCCCGATTCATCATAATTCTTGAAAGCTTCAAAAAAATCAGTGTGTGCCTTCTCAAATTCACCTTCTCTCAAGTGCATTTTACCACCACATTCTGTAAGGAATATAAAGCATGAGAAATCAGAACATTTTCAGTTCTATAATAACAAGACTACTACTTTTTAAAGGTCAAATAAGAATTATTTCAGTGAGTTTCGGTCTTTCAATTAATCATATATAGTAACACCTTCATATCTTTCCATTTCACTGCCCACCCTCTAAAAACCAAACTTGCCTCTGATGACTCCCATGATCAGTGGATGAGGGATGGCAGACTTGATATGAAGTGACTGTTCATAGAGTGCTTTAAGTTTTTTGTTATTTTTCTGTGCTGTGTACATTTGAATTTCCAAAGCATATATTTCTAATAACTGTGTACCTTTTTTCAGATCATCTTCTCCATCATCAGTCTAGGAATGCAAATTCTTAACTTTAGTCAAGATAGAATTTAGACAACCTTATTTAATAAATAAACACATAGATAGACAATATTATACAAGTAAACTAGTTCATTTAAAGTCAGTTGAATGGAAATTAAAATTTTTTTCCATTGGAAAAATATTTTAAGTTGATACAATAGTTCAATAAAACTTATTAACCCACAAGGTAAATGAGAGAAAATACTATCACAAATAATTTTTATTTGTGGTAGCCTTACATTTGTAGTATTATTTCTGTGTAAAAATGCATTACAAATTTTAATTGGGACCTAGAGTATTAAGACCACCACCTTTAATGGCTAAAAAGGAACCTACCACATCCTTTCTATATTCTAGTCATTGGATAAGGAAAAAGTGGCCAGGGTTTTTCAGTATGTATAAAATGCTGCAATGTTTATGCTTTTACCTAGGAGATTATTTATGGTCTTCCCCAAACCTTCAAAAACACTTCAGACCCACTTATTCAATCAAAAAGCATTTCTTGAGTGCTTCTCATGTGTCAGGCACTGTGTCTATCTTTGGGAAACACAAAGCTAAATAAGCCAAGGTTTCTGGCCTCAAAAAGTTCAGTCTAGTAGAAGACTAATTCGTTAACAAAGTTATAATACAAATGATAATTATTCCAGTTGAAGTATGAACCAAGTGCCTAGGAGAACACAAAAGACAGGGACTAATTGAGTCAAAGGAATCACAGAGATGATGACATTTGAGCTTGGCTTTGAAAGATGACCAATAGTCCACAAACACAGGCCATGAAAAATAGCATATGGTCAGCAATTAGACATCTATAAATATCCAGCATTGACATGTAGCAAGCCAAAATGTATTGTTATTTATAGGGTCTACTGACTTAAAATCTCTGTTTTAGTTATTCACTAATGAATCACAACCAGAGTAAAATATATGATACACTGCAAGGCAAATTGAACATCCAGATTATCATGCATCTCTGAACACCCCATATCACCATATCAAAATACTATGTACAATAATGCTATTTATAATCAAGATAGCATTTTCCTTATATTCGTAAATAAGCAAATTTTTTCTGAGGGCTCTTTCACATTCCCTATGTACACTCCGAAAGACCCTCCTTCATTCAGAAATGTCTCCTCTATCATTTTCATTTTACATGGAACTGAACCAATAGTTTTGCTCATGAGTCAGATTAAAATACTGCAAGAATGTGTAACTAAGAAACAATTTATAAACGACTAATCTGCTTCATAAAGCAAAACCATTAAATAAAAACAACTGCAAAATGATTAGTTTAGCACAGTTTCCTTATCATAATTTTTTCCCTATTCATAGAAATGGTATAGATATAATTAAAATAATAGTACATAGTATTACAAGAGCTTTAAAATACATAAAACAGGATTTCTACATGAAACTTAAACATCAAAAATGTATTTGCTCCAGACAAAAAAAGTAAACACAAAGTTACAGCCTACTGTTAAAAAGTTATAGAACTGTGCTGTCCAATCCATACACCTTTTCAAATTTAAATGCATTAAACTAAAGAAAATGTAAATTTTAGCTCCTTAGTCACACTAGCCACATTTTGAGTGCTAGATGGCTACCTGTAACTAGTGCTATCATACTTGGTAGCACAGATATAAAACATTTCCAGCACTGCATAAAGTTTTATTGGTCAGTCCTGCTATAGAGGATTTATATGTCATTTGAGTTCAATTCTAAAATAACCTTATTGTATATGTTTATATCCTTGCTATATTTCCATAGGGTGCATAACTAAATAGGAAAAGCATACTCTTAATAAGTATTAACAAATGGCCTGTTATATTGATATTTGTCCTATTTCACAAAGGATAAGGAATAAAACAAGAAGAAATGTAATACTCAGAAAAAAATTAATATTTTTGTAACTTATTTTCCAAATTTTATTTTTGAGATGATGCTTGAACAAAAACTGCTATACAATATTTTGAATACAATTATTTCTTATGCTTCTTTATTACAAAGAACAAAATACTAACAAAAAAATAAGAGAATGCTACCTGGCAGGACTGGTGTAATTGGCGTAAAATTTTTTGAAGCTTTCCATATTCCTCTCGTTCTAAATATAATTTTCCAAGCTGTAAGAAAGTAAACTTATTGAAATCAAAAGATATCAGAAGGAAAAGGTGTGCATCTTTAAGAGAGTTTATTAAGGACACCCCACCCAGTATTCAAAAGGAAAAAAATTTAAGTAACTATAACTGTTACCTTTGTGTTTGTCTTAAACCACAGTCTATCATTCTTAGCATCTTTCAAAGCTTCCAGTGTTGTTTCATAGAATTCCTGCAGTAAATCCATCTGACATAAAAAATCAGAATTCTATAATTGTAAACAGCAAATTTGTACCTGTTAATAAAGTTAATTTGAGCAAACTAAAAGTGCATCTTTGAACTTTAATACATATAAGATACACTACCTGCATCAAACCAAATGTCTTCTATAGGCCACAAAATTAACAAAATTTAAGCACAATACATACCACATTTACAAAAAAGGTAAGTGCCAAGATTTGCTTTCATGTGAGTTAAAAAAAAAAAAAAAAACCACCTCAGAAAACATTTTCCCATATCAACAATACTGCCATAATTTCTAGTAGTATAAGTCTGTCCTTCCCATTCAAATAATTCATTTAATATTAACAGAGTAAATGATATACACAGAGTTGTGTTATTAATAGGGCATATATTACTCATTCAACCTTTATTTAGTGCCTACTACGTGGCAAATATTAAGCAAGTTGCCAAAGAAAAAAAGGAACAAGTTCCATCCCCAAAATTCTACAAATATGATAAATCAATTAACTGGACAGTTTTTAAGTCACTCTGGAGTGGGGTAGAGAAGAAAAGTCTAGTATACTTTTAGCTGTGTCTAACCACCATCAATTCATCTATCTGCATGACATTTTTCATGGAAATCACTACTTGTTTTACAGGATGATAAGGTTCCCCCACTCCTCTCCACTTCTGGTTCTGCTTTCACTTCTATATCGGTTTCTCTAGATCTCTACTTAATAGGATCAAGAAGTAAGAGGGCCATGAGAGCAGGAAAGCTGGAAACTTTCAGGAAAGGTTGAATTATTTACTCATGACTGTTGACAGCATACTGAAGAAATTGTCACCTACCCAATATCTATTTTAAAAGATAAAAAGCTTACATATAATACCATGCAGAAGCATATAACCTTTAAAGTTTTAAAATCATTAACTTCCCCCCAACCCCCAATAACTGGCTTAACATTTATAAGCAGGGTAGTAAAAATACTTGATAGCACTTATTTGTAAAACTTGAAAAACATTTTCCCACACAAAAAAGTCCCTGAGATATATGGCTTATATAACTTTACTCTAGAATTAGTACCATTAAGTGCTAATGTTCTAATAAAACATGCAAGTTTACCTTCTATCCCCATTGCATACATTTTATATTTGGGGAATAAAAATAAACTGCCTCAAGAAATAAAAATGACATTTAGTAGAAAAGTCAGGGAATGAAAGAGGCTGATTATGACATGAACATTCTTATTAATGAGTATAAAAAGTACCGAAACTCTTTTAAGAAACAGTAATAAAACTGAAATTTA
Organism: Chaetophractus vellerosus; assembly: GCA_004027955.1. NCBI lineage: Eukaryota > Metazoa > Chordata > Mammalia > Cingulata > Chlamyphoridae > Chaetophractus > Chaetophractus vellerosus. Next base: position 7,613 of record PVKH010034494.1, read on the forward strand.
GGGGCCGGCTCGATAGCCCAGTGGATAGGGCACCGGCATACCACATGAGAGGCCCCGGGTTCGGTTCCCGGGGACCTCTCCTAGCGGGCAGACCGCCTTGAGAATGGCAAGCCGCCATGGGCGGGCCGGAGCCGCCGTGGGCAGGGCAAGAAGCTGCCACGGACAGGGCAAGAGCCGCCACGGGCAGGGCAGGTCGCCCGCGGATGGAACGCAGCCAGCCACCCGCAAACTGAAGCAAGCGCCAGCCGTGAACGGACGCAGAGACCGCCCACAAGCGGGGAAAGCCGCGCCTGCGCAGTGACCATTCTCGGCGCGTCGCCGCAGCAGGGGGAAGGGGAGATATGTAATAAAAAAATAAATAAATCTTTAAAAAAAAACAAAAAACTGAAATTTAGGACTATGTTGATTAAAAGAACATGAACAAACAATTCAGTTAAAAATTATGCCAGCAAAAAAATCAAATATAAAATGAATATTGCTTTTCTTAGTAATTAAAATCTAAAAGAATGAAAGCACTATCACTCACACTGCCCATTTTAGTTTCTTTCATCATCAGCCCTTCCTTTCATCCATAGTCTATCCACCCACTCATCCATTCTAGATGCAATTACTGAACACCCAATGAGTAAAGCTAAGCACTAAGTGACACGAGTACAGGCTTTTCATCTCAAGAATCTTAATCTAATCTATATAATAAAAATAATCTGTGATTCAGTGCTAAGTAACAACTCAGGCTGGATAGTTGAAATGATGACGACATTTATTAAGAGGAACTGTGATAGTAACTCTATGGGAGTCTAATATAAGCCTGTAAAAGTTGTTTGCAGATATTTAATTATCTAAAGATATTATGTAAAGAGATTAAGCTAGAGTTAATACTTTTAAGTATCACATAATTAGTACTATAATCAAGAAAATACTATATATTATTTTTTTTAAAGCACATCCATAACTAGCATTACTGCTTAAATACAACCGCTAGGACTTTTTTTCTTTTTAAAAAGAAAAAAGCCCTCAGAATAAACAACGACACAATAATAAGTATCATGAGGAAAAAAACTGAATCTAACCTGTTTAGAAGTAGAGATATAATCAAGAATAGAATTAATGGATTTTTCAGAATAATTTCTTGTGACTGCACTCCGAATATAGGTCAATAGCTGTTTATATCTGTTCATCATTTCTGGAAAGTTCGTCTATGAGGGAAGAAAAATTAAAATGTCAAGATAAATACCTTATTAGATATATGTTTATATAAGAAAATATATACACATGATTACAATTATAGTACATATTACTACATAACTGAAAAATAATATTTTATAATAAGAGGAAATATATGTCAGGAACACTACAAACATTTTATCTTAAATTTGAAATGACCAGACTAAGACATATGAACCAGATTTATGAAGTTAGCCTAGGGAAAATGTACAATTTATAGATTTTCCAAATTTTAGAAACTGCTTGTTACATATTTATTTAAATCATAAAAACTACTTAAAAAAAAACCTACTAAAAATAGTCACTGTCCAAAGAAATATAAAATTCAAAAGAAAGGAAAAAAAGATAGGTATTTTAAAAATCCCAACTTTTCAAATGCTTTTGTTACCAGCTATGCAGATTATCAGTTATGTCCTTTCCTGATGATATACCCTTTAATCCATAGTTATCCAGCAAAGACTACATGTTTCTTTTCTCCCTATTAATAGATGGCTCTACATAAAATTTGCAGTGGAAGAATCTCTTCAATCCCAGGTACTTAGCCCTTTATAAAGAAAAGTCCTCCCTGCTAAGGCTCTATGTTGCTATTAGTCTAATGTTGCTATTCCTTGCAGGATTATTTGTATTATTCTGGGTTATTACAGGAAACATGAAAGAATCAAAGTAATAAAAAAAAACATTTTTTTTAAAGGAGGTACCGAGGATTGAACCTGGGACCTTGTACATAAGGAAACAGATGCTCAAAACACTGAGCCACACCTGCTTTCCTAGTCAAAAATTTTTAATTGAATATACTTACTGCAGTCATAACTACAAAGCAGGCTAAACATGCAAACATCAATAGAACTGTTTTAGAGAATGAGATATAATGACATTTGCTACCATGAGGTTTTTACCTACCCTATTTATTTCATTTTAGTTTAATTCCCCTCAAAACAAATCTTACCAGAGGACTGTGGGAAGATGGTGATGGACTAACAAGCAGAGCTGAATGCTCTCACAGAAACAACGGAGAAAGAGCCAAAAGCCATCCGAGGGACCCACTTTGGGGGTCAGCAGACCAGGACAGTGCTACACAACTCCCAGGAGGATGAGGGACAGAGAGACGAAGAAGCCCATATGACAAACATGAGTTACCAAGCCCCCGTGGTATATGGGAAGGGCTTCCCTCCCCCACCCCCAATATATTAAGCTGGGGTAAAACCCCTGGCTCACTATAGCCACCTGAGAGGGGAACAGACATCTTCCTCTCTGTTAGCTGTTTCAAGCAAAAAGGGAGGGGAGGTCAGGGTGCCTTTCTTTAGTGAATTTGGCCAGCAGAGCCCACTCTGAATCTCCAATCTGGATATTCAACACAGGAAAGCCCAGACTAAAACACCTCCAAGGAAAGGTGTGTTGACTAGCACCATCTGCTGGCTAGTCTGGAAACTGCAAGGGCAAAAACCGTTCAAGCTTTCTGTATCCAACTCCTGGGAGAAAATCCAACTCCTGTGCCCCATTAGTGAGTCCCTGACCTGATTTTGAAAACTTAAGCTGGGAAACTTTAAAGACTGAGAATAAGTTGAACCAAATATCAAAGAAGAGCTGTGGAGTAAAAAAAAAACAATAGGCAAGAGAGAGAAATCAGCCATCAGAGTAAATACACCAACATATTCAGATGCCTAGATATCAGCAAAAAATTACAAGCCATACTAGGAAGCAGGAAGCAATGGCCCAGCCAAAAGAACAAACCAAATATCCTGAAGGATACAGAATTTAATATAAATAATCAGTGATAATCACACAACTCTCCTAAATCAATTCAAAGAATTTAAAGAAAATATGACTAAAGAAATACAACATATTAAGACACTGGGAGAGCATAAAGAGCAATTTCAAAGCCTGCAAAGAAAAGTAACAGACCTTATGGGAATGAAAGACACGATGGACGAGATTACAAATACATTAGGGCAATACCAATCAAAATCCCAAAGGCTTACTTTACAGAATTAGAGAAATTCATTTGGAAGGGTAAGTGCACCCAAATAGCCAAAAGCATTCTAAAAAAGAAAAGCGATGTGGGAGGAATTTCACTGCCTGACTTTGATACATATTACAAAGCTACAGTGGTCAAAACAACATGGTACTGGCATCAAGATATACACATTGTGTGAATATTCTCGCTGTCCCGATTTTGTGATAATCAGGGTAGGCTAAACATTCGCTGTATTAGAAACCATGCATGTGTCCCCAGACCTAGTTTTTCTCCCTAGGTCTGGTTTTTAGAATGCTGGTGATAAACCAAGCCTGATTTATTATATGACCATCCTGTGTGGGAAATGGCTGTTGCTCTAGATATCTTTGATATAGCAGGGGGCGGATGGCTCAAATGATTGGGTGTCCATTTCCCATGTGGAGGGACCTGGGTTGGATCCCTGGGACCTACTGGTAAAATAAACAGATACAGAGAATTGCCCAATGAATGGAAACAAAAAACAGCAAAAACGTGTGTGTGTGTGTGTGTGTGTGTGTATAAAATGGATAAAAAGTAAATACATTAAAAATGTAAAAACAAAAAATGAACATATAAATAAAATTATAATAATAAAAAAGATAGACACATATTGATCAGTGGAAGAGAATTGAGAACCCAGAAATAAACCCTCACCTGTAGAGTCAACTGGTTTTTGACAAACCTACCAAGTCCATGTTAATTGAAAAAAACAGTCTCTTCAACAAATGGTGTTGGAAGAACTGGATAACTATAACCAAAAGAATGAAAGAGGGCCGGCTCGATAGCCCAGTGGATAGGGCACCGGCATACCACATGGGAGGCCCCGGGTTCGGTTCCCGGGGACCTCTCCTAGCAGGCAGACCGCCTTGAGAATGGCAAGCTGCCATGGGCAGGCCAGAGCCGCCGTGGGCAGGGCAGAAAACTGCCACGGACAGGGCAAAAGCCGCCACAGGCAGGGCAGGTCGCCCGTGAATAGAGCGCAGCCAGCCACCCGCGAACTGAAAGCCGCCCGTGAATGGAAGCAGAAGCCGCCC
>PVKH010034495.1:0-11857 GCA_004027955.1 Chaetophractus vellerosus
GCCACCCCCACCAGGCCAGCCAGCAGATGGCCTGTCACTATCTCTGGGTAGCGGAGTGGATAGCAGATAGCAACATAGCGGTCCAGGGCCATGACCAGAAGGATGTTGCAGTCAAAGACTATGAGGAAGTAGATGCAGAACATCTGGAACAGGCAGTGGGTCAAAGAGATATGGTTCAGGCTGGTGGTGAAGCTGAACAGCATGGCAGGAACCACGGTGGTGGCGGCACAGAGGTTGACAGCAAGGAGCAGGGCAATGAGTATGTACATGGGCTGGTGAAGGCTCCTCTGGGTTGCCACTGTGTGGATGACCAGGGTGTTGGCAGAGATGATCACCAAGTAGAGGCCAAGGAAGGGCAACACAAGGAGGGTGCGGTACTCCTGCAGCCCTGGGAAGCCCACCATGAAGAAGCTGCTGTAGGACACGTTGGAGCTTCTGTTGCTCCAGCCTGACATCTTCCCTGGGAAAGCAGGATGGCTCTGGGAAGTAAAAGAGAATAGGAGGCCCGGTTTCTGTACCAGGCCTTTGTGTGCCACAGCCCCAGCCCCTGCCTCACCAGGCTCGACTGGGTGCCTTGATCTCCATGAGACTCTAATATCCCTGGAGAGAAAACGAAAAGTCATCTTTCACCATATCATGAACTGGTTCAATAAACAACATTACCCCATAGCCCCATCTTATTCATTTTGCTCCTTGTTTCTATAAAGTGACAGATTGTTCCATTATTTCCTATTTCGCATCTTTATTGTGCATATACGTTGTGACCGACCATAGGCTAGGTGTGTGGGATACACAATGAATAACATACTGTCTTCCCTGTATGAGTCCATACGCTACTGAGCAAGTTAAAAATGCAACAGTCAAAATACAGAGCGTAGCTGGTTGTTAAAAAGGCTATCTTAGTGTTTCTGTTTTAGCTGTGGACCAGAGAGACCAAGGATAAAATAAAAATTAAGTTCCTTCTCTGCAATTCTTCAGGCTTGACCTGGACAACTAACAAAATGATGATGATGGATGAGCCCCGTCCCCAAAAGAAGTAGTAACTTCAACTGCAGGCAAAACAATTCCATTCCTCCGCCCTGTGATATATACATCCCTTCTCAGCCTGAAGCAGAGTGAACATCATCCTGAATCCCTCAACACTGAGGAATGATCAAAAGTAAGGAGGGAGTGTAACTGTTGACTAAAGCAAATTTGTTGTTATTTGTAGTTATTATCTTGTGCTGAGTAACTTCTAACAGTGATATAAAATTTTTTTAAAATAAAAAAGGGATGAAAGAGGGAGGGAGGGAGTGAATATGGGAGGGAGGAGGGAGCGAGATAGAGATAGATAGAGAGAAATGAAATGCTTTTTCTCACGTTGCCAAGGTGGGGTACTAGGTCACTAGGAGGACTAACAAAGGCGGTGGCTGAGAACTGTTGTTGGAACCCTTAGCCCAAGACCCATCTGGAGAGTTTCAAAAGGTAAATGTTGTAGGTTCTGAGATGTCTTTGAAAAAAACTGGTATTTTTCTTCCCGAGTATGGGGACTCAAACCAATGCTATCCCCTCAACTCAAGCCAGTGAGAAGTGCTTTAAGATGTCAAGCAGTAAGTTTGTAATTTGTCCTTGTACTTTGGACAATGCTGGAGACTGGTGTTTGAGGCAAGGCTGAGGTAACTCAAAGTGAAAGGCTGTGGTTGTAGCCCCCAATGTCAGGGCCAGGAGACAGGGAGCCATAGTAGGGACATGTCCACCATTTGGCCTGGCTGTAATATGCACAACCCTGCCTCGCTCAGCTCACCCTATCCTTGTCTTGTTGGATCCTGCTCTTATTTAAATTTTTGATATTTTGTTCATCATGGATTTTTTGCACTGCCTTTGAAGTTTTAAAGATGCCAGTTTTCTGGCCCCTCTTTAAATTTTGCTTCACTTGCCTCACCCTAATCCTGGCCCCAGCCCTGTGGCCACAGAGAATATGCAAGTGGAGTCTCTCTTGAAGGTTTTCCCCAAGAGAAGTTCTGTTTAAGTGGGGTATAGATCCCCAAAGTAATAACTTCTGGGAGCTACTGTCCAGGGGCTGGAACCAAGGGGAGGTTGTCAACAATTCACCAGATAAGTGTATTGCTTGAGAAAAGCATCCCCCATAGTGTCTGCTTTAAACATCCACCAAGCCCTAGACTGTCCACTGCTAGGTCAAATGAGGGCATTTCTACCCCAGACTTATTATCCGTTGTTCTGAATCTGATGAGGTAAACACCAGGGGTTGTAGACTAGGGAGAGGAGAGAATACACACAGAGGAGTTAGGATAAAGCTAATGAGGCTTCCATTTCTCACTCTGGACATCTAATCTGAAAGAGGCACAAATGTGGGTCGGTGGTAATTCTTAATTTCAAAGTTGGAGTTTTTATAATTAGATGGGATTGTCTATTTGAATGGATAATACGAGGTTGTTTTTCACACTAAAAGTGACCCAAGGACTTTTAAATATTATTTAGGGATTAACAAAATCATAATAGAAAATTATCAAGATTTTGTCCAAGAAGCAGCACAGAGGGGAATAGCCAGGAAAAAATAAGTTGTTTTTGGTTCCCCCTTTGGAGTATTGCTCTTCTAATGTAATGGTACAAATATAAGAGATGCTATAAAATAGTTTTGTATGAACAACTACAGAGGTACAGTGGGTATTATTGGCTACCTGGTAGTTGGCACTGCAATCAGAGAAAGATATACTGAGGAAAGCCAAGGCAAGCAAATGACTTGATGAGTTCAGCTCTGTTATTTTCTGCCAGTTTTAGCAAGCTTAAAAAAATGTATGGGTCCCCCCCCCTTTTTTTTTTGGTGCTCTCACAAAATCTTTAATAATCTATTCTAGATATTTTACGGGGGTCAACGAACAACCTGTAATTGACATTTTTTTTCTTCACATTTTGCCAATATTCAGTCTTTTCCCAAGATTTCTCATGGTGGGAAATCCTGAAAGCATCTTCAGGCTCTTTCAGTAAGTATAAGTCCTTTGTCTAGGCTAGAGATGTAATTTTATTAGCATTGTCAGACACTCTCTTACAGTTTCTTACCATGGTAGGAAATGGGCTTTAATTCCTCAGACATCTTTGTCCTACTTTTTCTGGTTTCAAGCTATTTTATCATGATATAGAGATGGAAATCAAATGGAAAACAAGCAATTTCTCTGTTCTTTCTTAGTATTGTTCCAACTGCCCAAGATCCACAGAGCCCTTCTTTTTTTGCCTTTCCCTCCTCTCCAGGAGCTGACTGAAGACCCCATTATGGCCCAGTCAGGCTGCAGAGCTGTCTGGCCAAGCCAGGCATATGTCCAACCCTCCCAGGGACCTTCTGGGCTTTGGAGGAAGTGGAAGAGGGAAGGGCATCAAGTGGGGACCCTGTAACCAAGGTTGAGGCAGATGGCCGTGACCTGGGGCTGGACCGTGACAGGGAAGGATGGGGAGGAAGGGACTGTCCAAATCTCAACAAATGTTTGCTGGTGGACAACCACAGGCATAGAAAACAAATTTTGGTTGCTCCTGTTCTCCCCTGGTCTCCAACTGGGATCATGGGATTAGAGAATCAAGTCAGCGACTCAAGATTGAGAATTTAAGAACTGCCTAGCGGAAAATTCACAAAGCAGGCCTGACAGGATCAGATGTGGGGAGGGAGACAGGAAGACAGCATGGAGTCCCTCTCCCTGCCTATAGTGCCACACAAACTTTTCTAGTTTGGGCTATGGTGTGAATGGTGATACCATTAACAAACTAGAACTTTCAGGGGCTGGAAACATTTTGATATGCCTTGGGGAACCTTCAGTCCCTGTGCCTACCTCTGCTCCTACATGCTTCAGGTGAGAGCCTCTCCCAGCCCCATGCCTAGTCAATCACTGACTTACTCACCAGAATGTAAACAGGATGAGAGTACTAAGACCAGGCCAGTGCAGGCCTGGGTCCCTTGAATGCAGTTAAATCCACCCTATTCCTCCCTGGAGGAACTCCTGGAGTTTCCTCCCAGGCTCTGTTTAGCCAGTCAGTAGGGACACAGTGGTGGCCAGAATGAGAATATGTGTCCCCAGGGCCCTGTGGGCTGGGGGAACAGCACAAGCAGAGAGCAGGGCCTAATGTGAGCATGTTAGGGGGACAGCAATGAGAGGGCCATTTGGGGGAGTAGGGGTTCCTTTCCTAGGCCTCTTTTTTGACCCTTGCTCTCTTATCCCACATCCTTTCTGGATTATCCCACCCTCTCCATGGCTACTACCCATTCTGGGCCCTGGTGACGATACATCTCTACCTCTAGGCCAGATGTTACTGCTACATCCCAGATCCATGTATCCAACAGTCCATCAGTCAGCTCTAAATGATCCCCAGAGAAACTTCCAAATTAACATGCCCAAATTAAACTCAGGCCTTCAAACCAAAATGCTTTCACCCCTTGTAGTCATATTTGTGATAGTGATTAAACAAACACTATCAGAAATATGACTACAGTTTCATTGAGTTGCAATTCATATGCCATAAAATTCACCCTTTGATAAGTGTATAAGTCAGTGGTTGTTAGTATATTCACATAGTTGTGTAAATATCACCACTGTCTAATTTCAGAACATTTTAACCACCCCCCAACGAAACCCTGTTCACACTAGTTGACCAATTATCATCCCTCTCTCCACTCCAGCCCAAGGTAACCATGAATCTACTTTTTGTCTCTATAGATTTTGGAATTTTTTTTTTAAAGATTTATTTATTTTATTACATATCTCCCCTCCCCCCCGCTGAGGCGACGCGCCGAGACTGGTCACTGCGCAGGCGCGGCTTTCCCCGCTTGTGGGCGGCTTCTGCTTCCATTCACGGCTGGCTTTCAGTTCGCGGGTGGCTGGCTGCGCTCCATTCGCAGGCGACCTGCCCTGCCCGTGGCGGCTTTTGCCCTGTCCGTGGCAGTTTTTTGCCTTGCCCATGGCGGCTCTGGCCCACCCATGGCGGCTTGCCATTCTCAAGGCGGTCTGCCCGCTAGGAGAGGTCCCCGAGAATCGAACCCAGGGCCTCCCATGTGGTATGCCGGCGCCCTATCCACTGGGCTATCCAGCCGGCCCAGATTTTGTAATTATTTTATGACTAGCTTCTTTCATTCTGTGTGAAGCCTTCCTCATGTCCTGCAGCTCCTGGTGTTTTCAAACCTTTTCTCTCAATATTGTTGACAGCCATGGGCTGGGCCAGCAGGCTGAACCTACCTCCACCTTCAAGTCTGAGACTGGAGGTGGCTTATGTTGTGGAAGCTAAAGCGGAGGGGCAGGCTAGGTCTGCTTGAGTGGCTGAGAGATGGACTGCTGGGGAAGTCACAGACACTCAGTGGTCATCTCCTAGCCCTAGCCTAACCCCCACTGCCTTTTCTATTGTGCAACAATGTTCCAGTCAGTTTCTATTCTACAACCCAGGGGAGATGTTAGGTCTAATAAAAAGGTTGACCAGACCTTAAACCTGGAAACCAGGAACAGGCAGCCCCAGATGCTTATCAGGGAAGGAATTCTCAGTGCCAGGGCCCCCTCCTCCGAAATAGCAAAAACTTGTCTCTCCCCTCTGACACGAGGTGAGACATATGGAGCTGCCTTTCCCTGATCCTGACCTGAGCAGTTTGGCTTCCCTGAGGTCTCTCCCACTATGGGATCTCTTCTTCTGCTCTTTTGGACCCTTTGTGCTGTGTAAGTAATAAAGCGGTCATTTGCTGAAAGTTTCTGTTGTGCCTAAGCCTGTGTTCCCTTGACATACTCTGCAGCAACTTGCTCCACACTTAGCATGAATTTTTCCAATTTTCTTGTCTTTGAGATCACTGATTCTTTCTTCTGCCACCTTCAGTCTGCTGTCAAAACCATATAGGAAATTTTAATTTCAGTTATTTTCTTCTTCAATTCCAATATTTCTGAAAATCTCAAAGAGAGTCTGTCTTAGTTAGGTAAAGTCTGCCAGTGCAATATCCCAGAAATGGGTTGGCTTTTATAATAGGAATTTACTGGGATAGACACAATTCTGAAGCTATGAAAATTTCCAAATCAAGGCATCATCAGAGATGCTGATTCACGAAATTGCAGCTGAGGACAATCAGGCAGATGGCGGCATCATCTAAAGATGCTTTCTCTTGGAGTTCAGCTACGGGTGTCAAGCACGTGGCAGGGCACAAAGGTGGCCCACTAGTCTCTCTCATCTCCTCCAAGCCTGTCTGTTTCAGCTTTGAGCTGTTCCATGGGTCTTGCTTTTGGGGGCTTCATTGCTTCAGCTCTGTGCTGCTGTGCTGATTCCATCCTCTCAGGCTTTTAGGGTTTTCTGTCTTTCTGTGGCTGTATGTGATCCTGGAGTCCTCTCTCACATGGCAAGGTTTTCTCTGTGTGTCTCTGAATGTTTCTCCCATTTATGAACTACTCTAGCAAGAGGGCTGAGACCTACCCTGGGTCACGCCTCAATGACATACTCCAAGCAAAGGCCCCCAACTGAATTCAGTGCAATCAAAGCATCCCACACTCTCAGGAATGGATGAGCTCCAAGAACGTGATCTTTTCTGGGATTCACAAAAGCTTCAAACTGTCACAGATTCCCATATTGTTCAGTCTTTGTTTTCCTCATATCCTTTAGTTCTTTCTCCGTGTTTTCCCTTATCTCCTTGAGCATATTGAAGATCGCTTTTTAAAAGTCTATGTCTGGTAAGTCCAAAATCTCATCCTCTTTGTCTATGGTTTCTGAATTTTTATCTTGTTCTTTTGGATGGGGCAAAATCTCCTGTTTTTTTTTTTTTTGTTTGTCTTGTAACCGTTTGTTGTACAATGTGCATTTTGATATTTTAGTGTTAACTCTGGGATTTGGTCCTTGTCCTATTTCTTAAGTTTTTATTCAGCTAGTGATATGACAGAGATTTTCTTGAATGCCAGGAGCTAATCAAAACAAATAAACGAAAGAAAAAGCACTTTTCACTGTCTGCAAGTTGTCGCTTCTTTGACTTATTGTTCAGGGATTTGCCTTCCTATCCAGATCAGCTCAGGGTAAATGGGAAATGCAGGGTCCTCTCTGTCTTATCTGAGCCTGCATGGAGCTGGAGCTGAGGAGCCTGTTTCCTTTCCTGGGCTTGTGCTTGCTAAAGGCCTTAGGAATCCTCCCCATTTATGTTTACGGGAACTTGAGTGCTCCCTCTACTCCCTTTGAAATAGAACACCTCCCTCTCTTAAGCACTGTCTTGAGTGATTTAATGCAGGTAGTCTTCTGTTCAGGTCACTTCAATTTAATTGTTCTCACACTGTCTCAGCTGTCTGCAAGCTTTGGATGGAGAATGAGAGATACGTTCCGCAGCTCAGTCTCTCAAACTTCCACCCAATAGATTGGCAGTGACATACATGTGCACAAGGGGCCACTTTGCTTCCTCTGGAATAGGGCCTGGGACCCACAATGGGAGCGCAAGCTGGCTCCACCCAGCATTGTGGAGAGGTTGAGTGAGGGGCCAGCAAAGACGTCAGGAATTTCTGTCTTTTTTTTTCTTTCTTTTCTTTTCTTTTTTTTCCTTGGAGGTACTGGGGATCAAACCTGGAACCTCGTATATGGGAAGCAGGTGCTCAACCACTGAACTTGGGCTACACGCGCTCTGCCTCTACAGCTTTTGAAACTGTGTTTTCTTGATTAAGCGCTTGCCCAGTTAATGTAGTCTTTTGACGGTTTTCCATAGTTTTGAGGAATATTACTGTTTTTGAGATTCCTCTGCTGCCTTTGTACAAGGGGGACTGAAGTAATCGCCACCCTTGGAGCTGGCCCAGAGCAATGTGGGTAACTGATCAAAGGTAGACATCTGTGATCAGATCACACACCGTGGAGCTTGGAGGACGAGTTCTTTATGATGCACCCTGCCACCAGCAAGCTGTGCCATAAGCATGAGCTCCAGCTGCCTGACATGAGGCTGCGGGGACAGAAATGGTAGCCACTGCCGGGAGAGTGAAACACCAGTATTTATGGCAATTTACTAGCTGCTTACTCCCGCTCCTTCCCCTAGACTCCAGAGTTTCAAAATAATTGATGTGGACAGTTCCTGCCAGTTAATAGTTGTTTTGCTGGAGGGACTGATTCCTCGAACTTCTTACTCTGCCATTTCCCCACAATCTTCCCCCTTTCTCAACTTTTTGTTCCTATTTTTTTTATTCTTACAACCTTTTGGATCATTTTTACCAATTTTCAAAATAATCCCATTGTGGTTTTTAAAACTGTGGATTACGTCTTGACAACATTCAGTCTTCCTGTCTAGTGACAAACTATGGTATTCCATTTTTTCAAGTCTTATTTTATATCTATAAACTAAATTTTATAGTTTTGTTTGTATAGGTCCATGACAGCAGGAGCTCTGCCCATTTCGCTCACACTATATTCCAGGTACCCAGCACAGAACCTGATACATAGGAGATGCTCTGTAATTATTTGTTGAATAAGGACTAGGTCACTCACTTTCTTGTTAAGTTTATTCCTAGGTATTTTTCTATTTGTTACCATTCCGAGCAAAAACAATTTTCCATTATATTTTTGAATTGGCAACAAAATTATATCTGAAGTTTATTGATCTTGTACATTTATCTTATATACTACCACCTTTTGAATTCTCTTACTAATTCAAAACATTTTTCATTTGATTCTATTGGGAATTCTAGGGAGAATTATCCTTTTTTATTTTTAAAATAATAATTAGAGCTTTATTTCTGTTTTATATTTTATGAACCAGAACTTTTAGAACAATGTTAAAAATTATATAAGGGATTTTAATTTTTTCCTCAGTTTTAATAGGACTCCTTATTCTCTGTCAAGTATGCTGTTGCCTGTTGGTTTGAGGTAGATATTCTTTATCATGCTAATGCACTATCCTTCTAGTTAAAAAAATTTTTTTGTTAATGAAGTTGTAAGTTTATGGAAAAATCATGTAGAGAATACAGAGTTCCCGTATACCCCCTTACACAGTTTTCCCATATTACTAACGTGTTGCATTAGTGTGGTACCTTAGTTACAACTGATGAAACAATATTATAATTGCACTATTAGCTATAGTCCACAGTTTACATTAGGGCTCACTGCTGTCTTTACAGTCCTATGTTTTGTTTTTGTTTTTAAAAATTTTATTCTAGAGTATATATAATGTAAAATTTCTCCTTTTAACCATATTCAAATAAATAATTTAGTGGTGTTAATTACTTTCACAATATTGTGTTTCCTTTCACCAAATAGGGGGTGAACATAAGCACATTCCTCCTTGGCAGACTTATTATTTGAGCCCCCCAAAATAAAATCAGGGCCTTTAGGAAGGTGAGACACCAATTGCCTGATTCAGAAGGGACTGCCCTGATTTGCCCAGGCCTGGGGCCTGACTTTGAGAAATGCTGGGCATCAGGACCCAGTCTCCCTGCTCCACCCTCCACCCCACAGTCAACCCTTTCCTTAGCTGTTCAGGACATAGAGGAAGGAATAGCTCATTTAACCAGCTTCTGTCCTGGTCAGATGCCACACTTGGGGTGTTACATGCTGTATCTCATTTAAACTCCACAACCTCTTGTAAGGTAGGGATCACTGTACCCATTTTACAGATGAAGAAACCGAGGCTCAGTGAGAAGTTGCACTTGGCCAAGGCTCAGCACTTGAAGTCAAGTCTGGTTCTGATTTCCAGATTGTTTCCCATATAAGGTGCTTGCCTGGTCCCAGGGGATGGGGGCCCTCAGGCCTCTGCAGGAATGGAAACCCATGAGGGAAAGGATCTGGTTGAGTAGATGTATGGCTGACTCATAGCACTTCCTCGCTGTTTAATTTGTAAGAGAAAAGGAACCCTATTGAGAATTCACTGGGTTGACATCCCAGAGGCCTGGGTTCTTGCTGTGTGATGCTGGGCAGTATCCACTCCTCCATGGAACTCAGATATATAAGAAAAGGGTGGGAACTCTCCACTTTGAGGGTCCTTCAGGCTGAACCCCAGCCTTAAGAGACCAGGCTGCAGATCCTCAGGCTGTGGGCAGTGGGATATCTGGCAGGTGATATGACATGACTCCTATGTGTGTGTTGTGTGGGAGGGGCATGGAGGGGCCACCTGAGCTTGACGCTCCAGGAAGCCAGGCCTCAGGCTCTTGTTGGATGCATTGACCTCCTCTTCCTTGAAGTCATTTGACTCTGGGAGAGCTTCAGTCTCTGAGTAATGCTTTGGGAGCAGCCCCTCCATTCATTCCCATGTCTGGGCTGTGGGCCTCGCTCGGATTCCATGGGCTAGAGGCCCTCTGTCCTCTCCTGGCAGTGGGACTAGCCTTCCTCTGATACCTGAGCCTTCCGACCAGGACAGGGACAGCCTGCATTTCTCAGAACAGCCACAAGATGACACCCAAGCATCATGTCAGGCTGAGACCTCTGGGGCTTGTGCCAGTGCTGGAGGGACTATGGGTGGGGTGGGGTGAGGGGAGTTAGTGTGCAGTCTGTGCTGGGCAGGACCAGTTAGTTTGAGGCACCTCATCTTCGGACAGCCCTGGGGCATTGCTCCCCATACCCACAATGCCTGGGCTCCAGGAATGTAAGATTTGAGTCATTTGGGCTGTGCTGACATCAGGGCCAGGGCGGGAGACTTGGGATCTAGTTCTGGCTCTGTGTGATCTAGGCAAGTTACTTCCAATGTTTGAGCCTCATAGTGCTCTTCTGGAATATGGGCATAATACTATCTCTAATTCTCACAACAGCCCTATGTGGTTGGTCCTATTATTACCCCATTTTATTGAGGAGGAAACAGGTAAAGGCATTTGCCCAAGGTCACACAGCCACTAAGGGGCAGAGCTAGGACTTGAACTTGGACTGTCTTACTCTAAATCCCACTGCTGCTGGTTTCCACATTTAACCTGGGGATGTGTGGTTCTTCTGAGCTCCCTCCAAATCTTCCCTCGGGGACCTTGGACCAACGTGAGTCACTTCCTCAGACCTTCCCCATCCAGATCCTCAACCTCCTCCCTTCTCAGAGTCCCTAACTCCTCCACAGGTTTGATCCTAGAAGGGACCAGCTGGGGAAGTCAGTGGCCACCAAGAGGTCACCAATGATTCAGGGACCCTAGGATGGCTCCAGGTGCAGCTTCCTTCTGCTACTATCTGAGGTTAAGGCTTTCCAGTGGACAGAGACCACAGCTCTTCAGCCCTAGTTCAGGCCCTGGCCCTGGCTCCAGGCCCAGCCCCAACATGAATGTCCATCATACTGAGCTGGGACAGAGCAATCCTAAAGGTCTGTGAGGGGAAGTGGATAAGAGTGTCTGAGAATTTCTATCTCAGAGAGATTTTGAGCCCCATGTGATTGGAAGGGGGCTGTGAGACAAGTCTTGAAATTGTGTGACTGTAGCAAGCTCTCTCCTTCTTAGGTGTGGGTTTATTTGGGGGGTAGGAAAAGGAATTAGCAGAGAGAGGTCCTGGAGTTCACAGGTTATACCCCTGAGCAGGGAGAGGCAGGGAAGAGGCAGGTTGTCCCCAGGCCTGCGTTTCCCTTTCTACTTATACTTGGAGTATTTCCCGTTGATCTTACTGATCCACTCCTGAGAACAGTCAGGGTCTGCCCCATACGTCTTCCCCACTGGGCAGGGGGCATCCAGGCCCAGCACGCATTAGTGACCCTGCATGGTGAGAGGATTAATGGTGGAAGTCCACCAAGCTATACAATAGTTTAACCACTGTCGTTTAATGAATGTTTACTCTGTGCCATGCCTGTGGTAGACATTTTAAACTCAAGTGACCAAGAGATTGGTGGGATCGCTTCCAAACAAGACATTCTTTGTAAAGGGCTTTGAAAAGCTTTATTTTTTTTTTGTTAGTTTGATTATTGTACTCATCAAATTTCAGAGGCAAACCAGGCATG
>PVKH010034496.1:0-11864 GCA_004027955.1 Chaetophractus vellerosus
GGGGATACAACAGTGAACAGAGCAGACAGAACTCCCAGCTATTATGGAGTATATCTTCTATCAGCTGGCCACTTTTATCCTTCAATGAAGTCTCTTCTGACTATCCCATATTGGTTTTTTTCTGTCTTCTTATTTGTCCTGTGTCTTCCCACTAATGTGCCATTTCTTTGAGAGGAAGAACCTTGTCTATTTTGTTCATCACCGTTCTCCAAGGATGTTATGTCTTCAGTAGATATTTGTTGAAAGCATGAATGCATGAATAGAGGATTCGTGCAGGTGTGTTAGAGGAGAAATGGTGGTGAATTTATTTGAGGGGAAAGGAAGTGGTTGCTTGGTGCAAACTGGTGTGCATGTGCGTGTGTGTGGGTGTGTGTATCTCCAGGCAGAAATAAAGACCTGGTATAAAGGCAAGAGAACAGATGTTGTGGCAGAAAAGGTTAGGAGAGCAGGTAGGGGCCAGATCTAAAGAGTCTGTGTGCCATGCCAAGGAGTTAACGTTTAATCTTACAGCATGGCCGTGTGTTTAATTTACATTTACTTGAAGATTTAAAATCTACTTTGTAAGATTTGATTTAGAATATCTATTTTATTTGACAAAATAACAGCCTCTTTGGCTCTATTTATTTTATGAGCTCTGTTTTAGTTATAATATGTTTTGACTGCATAAGCCATACAATCAATAAAGGATATTTTATTAATAGCTAACTTAATATTATGTCTCATATAAATAACAACATCGAAATAGGTGTGTACCAAGCATTGGAACCCAGCTATGTACAAACTTAGAAAGTATTTTCACATGACTGGTGAGAACTTTACTCCCCTGAGCCCACTCATGTTTGGGTGATGAACTTGTTTGCCATCATCACCATCATCATAGCTACCATTTATTGAGTGCTTTTTATGTTCAAGGCACTGTTCCAATTTATTTACTCATCTCAAAGACCTTGGCACAATTCGTTAATTCTTTGAGGTCTCGTAGGTAGTATATGGGGTTGGCTACTATTCCTTTTGGCCATTCATTCCTTCCTGATGAGTTCAGTTGAGTCCACTCAGTTTTGTAGCCTAAAATTTCTTGTAACAATGTGTACTGTCTGTTTTGAGTCTTCTCGTGGCATCCTTTTCCATCTCACAGATTTTCTCTGCCCACCCTCCAATTCTGTTCTTCTTCACAGGCTTTTGCTGCTGATGTCATCACTTGGTCTGGCCCCTGGACCTGGAGCTGCTGCCAAAGACAAATTCACAGTCTGGTGCTTTCAGAGGGGTGGGGTGGTCCCTTTTCTTAATCAAATTCAGTCTTTTGCCTGTTATTTCCACTGACATGGGGTCTCCATGGAGGCAGCATATGACATTTTCTTAGCCAACGTTCCTCTTCCCCTGACCAATACCAGGGGCTCACACACCCTTTTTGGTGCACATTGTGCTGAGCAACAATCGGAATGGCTCCTGTCCCTCTGCTCAATTCTGGGCTCTCTCACCTGTAGTCTTGACAGCTGGGCAAGGGGGTGTGGCTGCTCACCCTCCTCTTCCTAGGCACACTATGAGGCCCTCGTGCCGGGCTGGCCTCTGCCTCAGTGGGCCTCCTCATCAGTGGGCTTCTGGCCTGTGGCAGTTGAGATTATTTTATGAATCCCAAAAAGAGAAAGATTGTGTTTGTAAACTAATCTATTCCTCTGGGTGTGATATCCTTTGATTGCGTTGAATTCAGTTGAGAAGCCAATGATTTAGATTACTTGATGAGATTGCTTTAGGGCTTTCAATAGGACTGTCAGGTTGAGTCTCCATCCCCTTGCTGGGTCTGCTATAAACAGACACACAGATGGACAGATAGAGGTAAAAAGGGAGTCAGCATATTTTGATTCAGCAGTGTGAGAGAGGGGATCAGTTAAGCATGAAGCCCCAAAGAAGCTGGGCCCATGGAGCAGCTCAAGAGGAGACCAGCCCTGCTATATTGCCTAATAGCTTACAGCTGAACTTGGAAAGAGAGAAGAACTGAGAGTGACATAGGAGGCTCAGAAAGAGACAAGCCCTATGTCACCTTGCAGTTGAAATCAGGAAGAGAGGAGAGCAGCTGAGCCTGAGAGAGGAAGCCTGGAGGGGAAGGCGAGACCAGGCAGAGATCACCCACAATCTTGCTTCAACATGTGGCAACTGATTTTGGTGAGAAAGCACCTCTTATGATGCCTCAAGCCAGACTTTTCCTGGCCTTGGAGCTGCAAGCTTTTATCCCAAATAAATACCCTTTATAAAAGCCAACATTTCTGGTATTTTGTATTGGCAGCCCTTTGGCAGACTGAAACACTGCCTTTAGAAATCTCTACGTATAAAGCCAGGGCATTCCCCAATTTCTACAACCCCACAAATTTCAGAATATGTAAGGTTAGTGCCTCATCCAATTTGGGAGTTGAAGTTTACATGCTCCAGGAACTGTGCTCTCAAGAAAGTGAGCACTTTTCTCCTTCCCTTTGGGGTTCTGTCTTGACTGACCATTTTGTAAACACTGTAACAGGATACCCCATAGTGCAGGAGATCAGGAGACAGTCTTTGTGATTAAACGGTCAATTCATCAAGCTTTTTGTTCTCAGCTCTGGGTTTAGCAACTCCTGCAGCCCGTTGTCAGGCACAGGGGAACAGGAAAGAACCTCAGTCAGTGTATCTGATCTCCATGTCCGCCCCAACATGTTCACAGTACGAAACCACCAAAAGAAAGTGAAATCAATACCACCTGAATTGACACGAGAAATTACAGGAACTTTATAGGGAATGAGTAACTCCTGGTAATAAACACATATAATATTTATAAACTCAGCTCAAATAAGTCAAATGTAAAATCACCATTTTTAAACGTCAAGAACAATATGACCTGAACTTTTCCTTCTGATAAGATGTATCGTTTCCTTTTGAAGGATTAATTTCTCTTCTAAATGTTAAAAGCCAAACGTGATTTTTTTGCTTATATACAATTTCTGTAATTATATTAAATTCAAAACTAAAGTAAACCGTGCTTTATATTGGTTCTTATATTTATTACATAAACATATTACAGTGTGGTTATCGAGTAATTAAGTATTAGTATAATGTTTGGCTCATATTGGTCCTGTTTCCTGATTCAAAAAATACAATTGGTACTACCTACCTCATTAGGGTAACAGTGAAGATTAAACGACAACACATGGAAATCACAAGGACAGGCACTTAGTTACTTTTCTTTCCCCAGTATGGCAATATTTTTTCCATAATTCTTTGGTTTTTGTTTAAAAATGTTCTTGTATTTTTCAGAGAATATTCTAACCAGGAAATGACTTACTATGCCTCTACATTTGTACAACTATCTTTCCTTTTAAAAGTACTTCATTTTCAGGGGTCTGTCTATTGAGAACAGGTCCAAATTGTGCTCTTGGCCAAAAACTGTTCTACCTGTCTACGTACTTATTCATGCCTTATTCCTGCTGATTAAAGAACCATGGCAGCAGAGCCTGTTCCTACAGCCAAGGTCCTTGAGAGTGATGTCTCTAATTTCCTGGATTCTGTTTAATGTGTGGACTTGAAGACCAAGTCTTGGAGAAAAAAATTTTCCCCAAAAAGATTTCAGCTATTCAAACGACACCCCAACTTCTACTATCTGGCCTCACTTGAAGGGGCTTTCCTAACGGGTTGTTGTTGCTCACCCTCACAGAACAGACATCCTACCACCTGTCAGCCATTCTCCTTGAGATTTTATCATTTTCAATATTGCTATAATGATTTAAAGCTCCTATTTTCTGTTTTTATTCTGAAGGGTTGCTCCCTCTAGTGCTAAGTTAAAAGACTGGATGTTTGTGTGACAGTGTAAACACTTGTTGCTAATTTAACTAATAGAAAGGTAACTGCAAAAAGAATTATAGCCCTTACTATTACATTAAGATTACTTCTGTAAGTCAGAGATAATGAGTTACAGTAAGGTTCAGCACTGTATCTCTAGTAGAGAGAGCAGCATCGCAACAGATGTTTCTGAGCCAAACTGCCTCGCAGTGTGTGTCCTGCTTCAATCACTTTCTTCCAGAGACTGCAAGACAAAACTCAGAAAAACTCATCTGGCAAAGGTGGAATCATCCTCGGAAGGTAAAGGAGAAGAGGAAACCTGGCCTCTTAAGAAGGCAAAGGGAAAGGAAAAACTAAGAACATTGATGTATTAAATGTTTTGTCTTAACACATAAATGTATGTGGGCTGAGGTTGGAGAAGATGTACAAAGAAGCATTTCTTTCTCCAACTCCCCTGAGGGAACAAAATGCCTCTGATAATTTCTATTCTGATCATTCTCTGCATGTTTAAAGAAATTTAAAGAGACTCTTGACGCCGCTCTAAATTATGGAGGCAAATAGCTCATTCTTTGCTTTCCTATCAATATTTACAAGTACTCCTTTGAGAATGAGCCAGGTGCTGGCAGAAGCAGTTGGCTTGAATGACCCATTGGTTTAGAGCAGGGGTTCTTAAACTTTTTTGTTCCACGGACCCCTTTGCCAGTCAGGTGAAAAACCACGGACCCCTTACTAAGTCCACACTATACTGTGTATTATATAATAAATGTATCACACCTGCACCAACACGTCCCTACAAGAATAATGTTTGTTTTTTTATTTCAATT
The DNA here is from genome assembly GCA_004027955.1 of Chaetophractus vellerosus. Taxonomy (NCBI): domain Eukaryota; kingdom Metazoa; phylum Chordata; class Mammalia; order Cingulata; family Chlamyphoridae; genus Chaetophractus; species Chaetophractus vellerosus. The sequence goes on from PVKH010034496.1 coordinate 4,626, forward strand.
CAAGCTCACGGACCCCTTGTCAAGAACCCCTGCTTTAGAGTTAGAAATTTTTATTATCAGGTTTCTCACAAGAGCATGAAAGGTAAAACAAAATGCAAATGTAGTAAACCTTTTCCACCTTTTTGGCTAATTTTCTATCTAGGAGAATTAGATAAGATTATTTCTTGAGTTGAATAACACAAAGTGAAGTGCCAACATTCAGGAATGGCATACTTCTCTGTGCCTGGATGTTATATAGACAGTTTGTGTGTCACCAAACATGCTTTCCGGATTGCACATTTAACTATCATATTAATTAACCCCAGAGAATTTTGGTTGATTAATACTCCATTTTATATATATATATATATTTATGGAATACCTTTTACAACCTTTTACTTTTTTTAAATTTAATTTAATTTAATTTTATTTATTTATTTATTTTTATTTTATTACATATCCCTCCCCCCTTCTGCTTGCTCTTGCTGTGTGTCCATTCTTCTGTGTTTTTTCTATGTCTGCTTCTTGTCTCCCCCCGTCTTTTGCGGCGATACACCAAGTCGGCCCTCTGCGGAGGTGGCTCGCTCCATTCGTGGGTGGCTCCATTCCGTTTTTCACGGGCGGCTCCACTCCATGTTTTGCGGGCAGCAGTCCTCCATGTTTTTTGCGGGCTGCCCGGCTTCCATGGTTCACAGGCGGCAGCTCTGCTTTTCACGGGTGACTTTGCCATGCCCGTGGGGGCTCTGCCCTGCTCGTGGCAGCTTTTTGCCTTGCCCACGGTGGCTCTGCCCCGCCCACGGTGGCTCGCCTTTCTCAAGGCCGTCTGCCCGCTCGGAGAGGTCCCCAGGAACCGAACCTGGGGCCTCCCATGTGGTATCCCCAGCGCGCTCTTTATCCACTGAGCTATCTAGCCAGCCCCCATTTTATATTTTTAAATACAGACTTTTCTCTACGTAGTGCTAATGTAAAGAGCTCTAAGTTTTCCAGGATGGAAGAAGCTGATCTGGAAGAGGTAATTTTTCCAATCTGTAAGAATATAATAGTAAAATAAAATGATGTGCTTCTTAGAGAATCATCGCTCTTAATGCACAGGACAAAATACCTTCCCCACCACTATCTTAAAGATCTGCATTAGAGTGTGGATTTTGTGTAGCATTAGTGTAGAACTGCTACTGACTTCCTGTGGCTTCTGATTCTTAATTGCTCTACCACAACTGAGAGAAGGGAAGTGTGACAGGATTGGATTCAGCTGCATGGAAATGACTCCACTACAGCTGCTTCAATGTGTAAGAGTGTATGCCCCCATTTGACCAGGATTAGACGAGGAGAGCCTGGGCCTGACACAGTGGCTTCATGGAGTTATAGAGGCCCACAGGGATCCGCCTGCTCGCCAGTCTACCATGTTCACAAATGCATTACATCTGCACTTCTGGCAGCAGGGTTGAAGAAGTGACAGAAAGATCAAAGGGCATGCACCAGCTGTCTTTAAAAAAATTTCCCAGAAGTTACATACTTCTAATTCTCCATCACTGAGTGCTGAACAAGGTCAAGGGGAAAGAGAGAGACTACATATTGAGGTAGACAACCAACAGTCTCTGCAGCAGAAAGTGATGGTGACACAAGACAAAAAAAGGCTTCTTGAAATCTCTAGATGATTCATGGGAAAATGTAGCCAAAAAAGCAGTTGGGCACCCGCCTCCCACATGGGAGGTCCCGAGTTTGGTTCCCAGTGCCTCCTAAAGACGACGAGCAGACACAACGAGCAGACAATGAGGGAGCCATCTGGGGAGGAGCACACAGCAATGATCACCCTTCTTTAGTCTAGAAGGGAGGACAATCCCCTACCATCCCCCCAAATTTACAAAGAGCGTCACCCGGGATCTATACTGTAAACAGCATGGGTGTATGACTAGGAGCTGGGTCTACCTTCCAAGATGCAATATGCTTAACTGCAATGATGTGCTAGATGTTTTAAGAATCTGGCAGTGCCTATTTTTCATTATGCCCCTTTTCCCATTTTTTCTTGGTCCCTTCCACCCATTTATTTTCCATATGAGTTTTAGAGGTTTTTTTTTCAAATTAAAAAAAAATAGGATTTCAAATTTGCACTTCTAAAAAAATAATAACAAAACCTGGCTTATGACACACTTTATTATTTGTTCATGCATTGTAGGCATCTATTTATTTGTCAGTAAGTTAGCAATTTTTAATAATGAAATAAGTACTTGCAAACCCACCACCCAAAACAAAAACTTAGAATTTTCACAACAACCCATTTCATCCTCAGGCTTCTCCCACACAAGGCAACCATTGTACTTCTAACTGCATGGAAAAATAATTTTCATGTTTACAATATTTTCATTTATTCAAGTTTATTTTATCTGCCCAAGAACAAAACCTCAATAGTTCTAAATATTATGCAGTTTTAAATGCTATTTGGTGTTGCTAGTTGTCGACACCAAAATTCATCCTCCCTTTCTCTTTTAATAATAATCCTGGTTTTATTCAAGACTACATTTCCCAGTCTTCTTTGCAGCTAGGTATTGCCTGTGGCTAACTTCTGACCATGGGAAATAAGTAAAAGTTGTTAGCTGTCACCCGTAGAAAGGCTTAATAAGATGGGGACAAACAAATGGGACGTATACACTGTTTGGCCTTCTTCTTTCCTGCTGTTGGGAGTATGGATGTAATAGTTGGAGCTCCAGCAGCCATTATAAACATGGGCAAACTTGATGATGGAAAAACCATTCTCTAAGTATAACAAAGCAGAAAGAGATAAGAAGCCTGATAATTGTGCAAGTACTCCCTTGAGAATGAGACAGACGCTGGCAGAAGCAGTGATATACCAGCCCTGGACTGCCTTTATCTGGACTTCTTTTCAGCTAAAGATAGAGATATCTATCTTGTTTATGCAGCTCTTATTTTTGGTCTTATTAGCAGAAAACTGTATTTCATAACTGATGCACTACTATAAATGGGATTCTTTAAGGTTATATTTTACATCCTGTAATTTTTTATATAAGAAAATTTCTTCATTTTTCATTTTTAAATTCTACATATTACTGAACTCTGTTATAGTCACAAAATGCAATCAATACATGATAGACTTATCTGAATAGGATGTTTTAAAGTTATATTTTATAAATTGTGATTTTTACATTTGGGAAAATTGCTAGGTTTTGTTTATTTGAATCAAAAACTGGACAAGTTACTGATTTTTTTACTTTGGGTTCTTGTAATTTTTCTGTTGATTACTTGGATTATTTAGTTAGTCATCATATCATCTGGAAATAAAAATAATGTCCCTCCTTTCTACTTGCTATGCCTCATTTATTCTCAGGTTTTAAAATTCTCTCCATCTGTACAATTTTCTACAAAATCAGTTCTACTTCTTAGTAGTTTTTGGAACTGCTTTGATCCTGCTGAGACTGCTCAACTTGGATTGTGAGTGCTGCGTTTTTGTGGATGGCAGAAAACACCGACCTTGCCAATTGTAGCGGTTTGATATTGTTTATGAATTCCAAAAATAGATATCAGATTATGTTTGTGAACTGGATTTTTCCTCTGGGCATATTAGATTGGATTGGATTCAGAGGTTTCACTTTTACTTGATTGAATAATGATTAAGTCTTTGGGCCACATCAGTAAGAGGTTGAGACCCCGCCCCCTTGGTGGACGTAAATACACAGAGAAGCAGATACCCGAGGAAGGAGAGAAGGCTCCCCTGATGGTCTACAGCTGGCCTTGCGGGGGAGGGCAGAGCAGCTGGGCCCAGAGAGGACTGAGCCCCGGGAGAGAGACAAGACTTATCCCAGCCTGCAGCTGATGTTGGAGGAGGCAGGGACCATGGAGCCTTAAGAGGAAGAAGAAGCCTGAACCCTTGCAGACGACTAAGTCATCTCCAACACGTGGCAACAGACTATGGTGGGGGAAGTAACTTACGCTTTATGGCCTGGTAACTGTAAGCTTCTACCCCAAATAAATACCCTTTATAAAAGCCAACAGATTTCTGGTACTTTGCATCAGCGCCCTTTGGCTGACTAATACACCAATATAAGGTAATGACATCATTTCTGATTTTAAGGTGGTTGATTCATTATTTTAATTCATTTGTTCAAGGCTCTCCCTCTCATCCTTCTTCCCTTTCCTCAGAGGAAACTGAAATTTCCATGTTATTCCGCTGTCAGAATAGGGGCCTCTGGGCTTGGCTGAGTGTTGTTGATCACATCTGGGCTCCTTATGGCCGTCAGCAGGTAGAGATTTGCTGAAGTCCATGCTTTTCCCGTAGTCTGTGGTTATGAGGGCCATGGGCTCGAAACCACCATTCCAACCTCGGTCTCTAGCATCTGGGAGCTTGGGAATTCTACACACGTTCCCTGCATATTGGCCAGGATAAGAGAGGCTGTGCTGCATTTAAACAAGGGCTGGCCTGTTTAGAGTTTATTTCTAACTCCACCATACGTCCAGCGAGGGGTCTGCGGACGCCCTGCTCCGTGAGGTCGGGCGGATCCATGCTGAGTAATGCCCCAGCAGCACCTTCTGGCCAAAGCGTGTAGACTGTGTGGCACCCCCTGCCACTCTGGTCGGGGAAGAGAGAGACTAGAAAGTTCTGTTTTGGTTTGTTTTTCACTTGTTACTACCTTAGCTCCCAAACTGGCACACACCACTTCCAATCTGGCTTTATGGGCCAAAACAAGCCACGTGGCTCCACCCAATTGGAAGAGAACTGGGAAATGTATCTTTCATATGTCTGAGGGTATAAAGAAGTGTATATTAGATAGAATTAGAAATGCCTATCCCCTGAGGGTAGTGTAACCTATTTTTTGGTATTATATCCTGTTTCATTAAATCTATTTCACATCTTTCAGGCTGTCATGTCAGAATTAATTTATCCTTTTTCCTCTCAATAGTCTTGCTCTTGTAAATGAAAACTTAGTTTTCAAGACTATTTTTTCTGCTATAGATTTGCAAAGACACATTAAGAATTTTAATTGCTTATTGTACACCGCATCTGTCCAGCCCCTGAGGATGCTGTATATGGTAACTGCTTCTGCCTCCTGAATGGAGGATGAAAATGGGGGTAGGTTCAAATAATCTTAAAAACTTAAATATATTATGGCAATATATAGGTAAAGTTTGGAATATTATTATTGCAGCAACTGTAATATTTGCAAAACTTTAAGTACAGGTATATTGATTTCACTCCAAATGTGATTCTTGGTGACTCCCCATCCTTTGAAACAATGGGTTTTGGGCCATGATGGGAACCAGAGACCCTACTCAGCATTGACTGCAAATTAGATTTTTTATTTTTTTACTCTGCAAAGTCTTGATTTGAGATTCAGATGGGTAAAGGAGAAAAGAGATTCCTAAATTCCAAAAAATACCATTTAAATTTCATGTGGCGAATCTGGTGGACTTTAACAATGAAGCTGTAGTGTAAGTCACAGTGGAGGGTATTCAAAGAATGTGGCCTAAGGAATGATCTCAATTGGAAAAGCCACCAAGGTAGAGAGGGCAAGAGAAAGAGGCCAGATTCAAGTGTTCTTACTTCCTTCCTCCAGCTTGAAATTTTGAAGTGTTCTTTGTATGGTAGGAAGCACATGTAGGCCAATAAGGGAGCTTAAAAGCAGGTCCCCTTTGGTACTCTGAGAATAGACTATTTTACAGGATGCAGATGCATTTTGAAGCCATCATGAGGCAACTACTGCAGAGAAGATGGTGGTGCGGTATGTTTAAGCAGAGAAAATACTGGAGATAGCTCCAGCCACCCCACACGCCTTTGCCCACATGTCCTTAGTAAAACAAGACACATCCAGAAGTTCCCTCATGTTCTCAGTAATGGAGCTGGTGCACCACCCAGCGCCCTTCACGAATGAAGCGTTTGTTTCCCTTACTACTGGAAGCACTTCCAGCAGACAGCCCCAGATGTCCACCTTCTATGGAGAGAATCTGCTGAAAAGTCTCGCCTCACCCAAGGTCATGCTCCCTTCCCAGGGTGGTCTATATTCATTGACTGGTCAACCCAAGGGCATAAAAGCTTAGCCCCCTTGCCCTTACTTGAGACAACTCTATAAGACCTCCTGGTCTCAGAATTCCCACAGGTTTGGGTGAAGCCTTTGTTCAGACTACAGCACAGCCCCCCTTTCCCTCTGCCCAGTCCTGACTCCTTTCTTTCCCTTACATTCCATAGACTTTGAACGGTCCTAAGAAACTTCCTGCTCTCTAATCTCTCCCTAAGACCCTTTCTGCCAAGGGAACAAAAACCTGCAAAAACTGGTATCAGAAGTGGGGTCCAAGAGCAGATACTAAAATTGAATTCTGGAGTTGGATTACCTGCCACTCAGCTGGTAATGAGGACCCCATCACTAGTGGCAGGAGAAACACAGATAGTCCCTGGCACGGTGTAGCTGTGCTAGTGTTAAAACTTTCACTGGTATTTGGTGAAAGAAAGCACACTAGCAGGTGTGATGTTTCAGACATTTGAGAAATAGAGAGTGAAAAATAACCATAAAGGTAGAAGAATTGGAAAAAAGGCCGAGGGTGATTAATTGGCCGTTAAAAGTTAAGTGTGGAAGCCAGAGGGCCTTCTTTATAGCATATAGAAGGCTTTTAATGTTTATCTGAGGACCGAGGCCAGCACTTAATCAGGAGTAGCGGAGCTCCAAGGAAGGTCCAGCTCCCAACCTCAGCAGGCTTGCCTGGCTAAGATCAGGCCTGGATGGGAAAGGATGGGATCCCGACACATGGGAAGGAAACATCTGGGTGGTCGCTCCTGAAAGTTTTGAATCTCCAGATTCCCCTGAACCATATGGGCCTCAGAAGTGACCCACTCCTCTCTATTAACTGTCAAACCTTCCCCTGCTTACTTGAAGATAATGTAAAGGTTTTCCCCTGGAAGACACTGTGAGCCACAACCAGGAACTCACCACTTCCCCTTCTGGCCACTAGCACAAAAATAACCCAGCCAGAATGTGCTGGGCCTGATGAGGGAGAAAAAGGACCCTACCCCAAAGGAGCTGTGGGATCCAGCCAACATGTACCCCAGAAGCTGGGAGAACACACTAGGAGCTGGATTCTGAGGGGGATGGATTAAGAGCAGTGGGATATAAATTTGGATAAGGGAGCACACTTTCCTGAGATACAGGATTTAAAGCCTCAAAAAATACTCAAGAAGATGGTGCAAACACGATGCTAGAAAGATTCCTAGAAACATATGAGAAGGGATGGTCCACACTAAGTGAGGTCAAATAGATCCAG
>PVKH010034497.1:0-11863 GCA_004027955.1 Chaetophractus vellerosus
ACACACACACACACACACACTCATATTCATCCTATCTTTTCATTTTAAACCTACTTGTGTTTTTCAAATTAAAGTGAGTCTATTATAAATAGCATATAGTTGGGTCATGCTATTTATCCATGTTGATAATATCTGCCTTTTGACTGGAGAGTTAAACCATTTACATTTAGAGTGACCACTGATAATGCACTACTTTCTTCTGCCATATTTCTCTTTAGCCTTTATAAGTCTTACATATTTTGCTCCCCAACTCTTCTGTTAATGCCTACTTTCATAATTATTTGATTTTTGTGCCATTTTGAATCCTTCCCATTTCTTTATGTATATATTTTTCACATTTTCTTTAGGTTATCATGGGGCTTAAATTTAACATCATAAATCTATAACAATCAAGTTTGGTTTGATTACCAACTTTACTTCAATAGCATACATATTCACTGTTCTTTTACCCTTCTGTTTCCCCACCTTTTTGTTGTACTTGCTACAAATTATCTCTTTATTCATTGTATTTTGAAAAAGTATAGTTTTATCATTGCCTGTTATGAATTTTACATTTTAGAAATTATAAGAAGTGGTCTTATATACCAAAAAATACAATACAATAATACTGGCATTACTGCACATGGTCCATCTGTCTCTTCTATTCAAACCTATATGTGATGTCAGAGTTTTAGGTGTACTTCCAGAGAGTGGAGACTACAGGCTGTCCATGTGCCAGCTGGGTCCAGAGGCTCTGTGGACCTGCAACTCCTACTCTACAACGCAAAGGACATACCCAGGTCACCTAGTGCGGATATGATGATGGACAACGGCTATCCCGGGGAATGGAGAGAGTCTACAGCTGCAGGCAGGATAATCTCATCCATCTTATTCACGGGATATAAGCCCCCTCTCACTTGGTGGTGGAGAGGACATCACCATCCCAGACTCCTCAGGATTGGGGGAAGAGCTATGGACTAGAGTGGACTTGCTGATGTCCTGTTATAGACTTGTTGTGATTCACGCAATGGAAGAAATTACAAAATTATTTGGCCACTTGATGCTTTGGAGGCAGGGAGAGGGAGGGACAGTTGTAATATTAGGGCTTTTTCAGGGCTTGGGAATTGTCCTGGGTGATGTTGCAATGGCGGATATAGGCCATTTTATATCATCATATATCATGCAGAACTGTGTGGGAGAGAGTGTGGTCTAGTCTGAACTGTGGTCCATGCTTAGTGGCAAAGCCCCAAAATGTGTATATCTATTGCAGGTGATGTGCCACACTCATGAAGGATGTATATGTGGGAGGTTGTGGGAAGTGTGGGAGGTGGGGCATATGGGTACCCCTAAAATTTTTGTGTAACATTTATGTAATCAATGTATCTTTTAAAAAAATAAAAATTAATTAATTTTTAAAATACTGGCATTTATTATTACCCATATGATTACCTTTACTGGAGGTCTTTATTTCTTTATGCCACTTCAATCCACTGTCTGGTGTCCTTTCCTTTCAGTGTGAACAACTTCCATTGTCATTGATTATAGACAGGTCTGGTAATAATAATCTTCTTCAGCTTTTAATTATCTTGGAATGCCTTAATTTCTCCTACATTTCTGAAAGATAGTCTTGCCAGATACCAAATTCTTGGTTTACAATTGTTTTCCTTTAACACTTTAAATATTTCATTCCACTCCCTTCTTGTCTCCATGATTTCTAGTGAGAACTCAACAGTTATTATTATTATGACTTCCTTATACATAACATGTTGCTTTTCTCTTGCAGCTTTCAGAATTCTATCTTTATCCGTGCCATTGTAGCTTTAATACTGGGTGTGGTTTGCTTTGAGTTTATCCTGTTTGGGGTTTTTGAGCTTCTTGAATCTGTATATTCATGTCTTCATTAAGTTTGCTAAGTTGTCTGACTTTATATCTTTCAATATTCCTTCTTCCCCTTTCACTCTTTTCTTTCTGGACTACTGTAATATGTATATTTGTATGCTTGATGGTGTCCCATATTTCACTTAGCCTCCATTCAAATCATTTCTATTACCCTGTCTTTAAGTTTATTGATTCTTTCTTTCACAAGGTTCAATATGCAATTGAAACCCTCTAGGGATTTTTTTTATTTCAGTTAGTGTAGTCTTCAACTCCAGTATTTGTGTTTTGTCTTATTGAGAATCTCAAAGAGATTCTCGTATTATTCATTATTTTTTCCTTCATATCATTTAGTTCTTTCTGTGTGTTTTCCTTTATTTCATTGAGCATATTGAGGATCATTTTTTAAGTGTTTGTACGGCATGTCCAAAATCTGTTCCTCTTTGTTGATGGTTTCCAGCTTTATATCTTTTTCCTTTAGAAATTAGTACCTGAGCTGTCTGTTCCTCAAGTTTGTATCCAGATAGTGATATTGAGATTTCATTGAGAGCTAGGAGCTAGGAAAACCAAACAAACTAAATCAAGAAGCACCTTTCACAATCTTTTCAAATTTGCTCTGCTTTGGCTTGTGGTTTCCTTCAGAGCTTAGCCCTCCTATCAAGAAGATCAGCTTGAGGTTAATGTGAAGTGTGGGCTACTCTCTGTCTTATCTGCACCTGGGTGGAGCTGTGGAGACTACTTTTTCTAGGCTGATGCTTGCTCCATGACATTAGGAATTCCCCAGTTTATAGGAGTCCCAATGCCACATCTACTCCCTTTGAAATAGACTTCCCCACCCCCTTTCTGGGTGCTTTCTTGTGTAACAGTGCAGGTAGTCCCTTACTCCAGGCCACTTTGACTTAAGCTTTTTCTTACACTGCTTTAGGTGTTTACAAGCTGCTTTTCTTTGCCTTTAGGAAAAATTCTGGGATGGCAAGCCCAAGACATGTTTCCTGGTTAAGTCTTTCAAATAGATAGGCACTGACATAGGGGTAACTCTGTTTACTAGGGATCAGGGCCAGTCGTCTGCAATGGGAGTTCAGGTTGGCTCCAAACTGTGCTTGGGAGAGTGTGGGATAAGGTTAGGAAGAGCACCAAGAGCTTTACCTACTCTTTTAAGACAGTATTTTCTTGATTTGGCACTGACCCAGTTACTAAACCCTTTAACTACCTTCTGGAATTTGGGGGAAGATGTTACTGCCATTTTTTGCTAGTTATTCAATAATTCTTTTGGGGAAGGGCACCCTGGAGTGTTTTATGCCACCATCTTGGTCTAGTGGCTCCCTATTTGCTTTTGAAGGCAATAATTGACCATTCCTCTGTTGCCTGAATCTCAGAATTAGTGGGTGATACACACAGGAGGAATATTGGACCCTTAATATTATCTTATTCCTGGTAAAGCTGTGTGGGAGAAGGATCCCTGGGACTGATTGCAAATTGGGATTATAGCCCCTTCATACATCCCAAATTGTATTTAACTACCCAGTCAGATGCTATGTTGCTGACCACTAGAAGCTGCTCCAATAGTTCTTGTTGTGCTTGGTTTAAAGTCAGACATGACAGGACAGGTCATACCTGGGGCAGGCTTCTAGGGAGTGTGTAGTGTTGGTTTTGTCAGAGTGTATTGTAGCAGGGGGTGGGGACTCACATAATAGGTGGGAAGGTGTTGCACTCCCATCCTGGGGAGTCCTGCTATGATCTCAAATAGAGGGGTGGGAGTCTCTTGGGAGCATAGGCAGGGCCTAATAGGGAAAGACAGGCAAGTACATCAAGCCTTCAATGTTGTTGCAAGTAACTATGAATCTGGTCCTTCAATGAGTTAATCTTGGTGGTAATGGTGGGTCCTGAGGGGAGAGAGAGGGAGGAATAGAATAGATGGAACATGCGACATTTTTGGGGTGATGGAATTTTTCTATATGATCTTGCAAGGATGGATACAGACCACATCAAATTTCATCAAAATCTATAAAAGTGTATGTACGGTCTGAAATGTAAACCACAATGTAAATCATTGACCATGATTAGTAGCAATGTTTCAATATTCGTACATCAATTGTAACAAATATACCATCCACACATAAAATGTTATTAATAGGGAAAAGGGGGAAAGGTAGAGGACTTTGGGTATATGAGAATCACCTATTCTGTGCATGACTTTTCTGTAGTCTAAAGTTTCTTTGAACAAAATGAAAAAAAAATTAGACTTGGGTGAATAAATGGAAACAAATGTCACTGCACATAAAAGACAACAGATCTTAAAGTGATGAAGGATATGTTAAAAAAATTAAATTTTATAATTTTTTTATTTTTATTTTTTCATTATTTCAAACTTTAAAAAAATTTTGTATTTTATTTATTTTTAAAACCATCATTATTATACAATTTTCCTATTAATTGTATTCAGTTATTTAGTTGGCTTCAATTTTGAAGAAGTTTTGGATTACAGAAGGGTTACAACTGTGGTAGGGGAAGTTCATTGGTGCAGAGTGTCAAAGAGGGGAGATGCATGGGAGGAGGTTCACCAGAGGCATACCTATAAGGCATATGAATGTGCTCAAGTGTCCATGGTGTATTGTCTTGGTGGGTGGAAATCCACACAAAAAACAAAGAAATATCGAATTCCCATTCTGGGGAGCTCTGCCACATTCTCTAATGGGACAGCAAGAATCGCCTGAGTACAGGGGCAGAGAATAGTGAAGGAGGGTGGAACGTTGATGGGCCCTTTATTGTGATGACTGTACTTATGAAAGTTTACTTCTGAAATTGAAACTTAGCATAGTATTATAGGGTGCCTAAGTGTTACCTACTGAAAGCCTCCTTGTTGCTCAAATGTGGCCTTTCTCTAAGCCAAAACTCAGCATATAAATGCATTACCTTCTCTCCAGCATGGGACATGACTCCCGGGGATGAGCCTCCCTGGCACTGAGGAATTACTACCAAGCACCAACTAGCAATGCAACTGGAAAAAGACCTTGACCAAAAGGGAGAAAGAGTAAAGACAAATGAGTTTATATGGCTAAGAGTCTTCAAAGTGAGTCGGGAGTTCATTCCAGAGGTTACGCTTATGCACATCTCAACAGGAACTCATAGACTGCCAAAGTAAATATAAGCTCAAATAGCAGGGCTCCTGGGGGCTCTGGAGACATCCAGACACATAGGCAGGGAAGACAGCTCAGTAGTTTGGCACCCTGCCAGCGTGATAGAGTTGGACTCAGTTGTGTTTTCCCTACACATGCTCTGCTGGTCCTCTATTTGAACCTATAGTTAGTAATAGAGTTGATAGTTGTATGTCCAAGAGACTTAAATCTTTGGGTTGTCCATGTGCCAGTTGGGCCCTGAATCTCAACAAACTTGCAACACCTACTCTCCAGTTCGTTGGACTCACCCAGGACAACTAACAAGGAGAAGATGACTAACAACAACCATCTCAAGAAACAGAGAGAGTCTGCAACTGCAAGCAAGATCGTCCCATCCATCTGCCCCATTGGAACTAAGCCCCCTCTCAATTAGAGGTGGAGTGGGCATCACCATTCCCAAATGCTCAGGATTGGGGAATGGATGATGGACTAGAGTAAACTTAGAGTTTTTCAGCTGTAGACCTGCTCTTATCCTAGCAATGAAAGAACTTTTATCTTGGATGTGGAAGCAGTGGCCACTGTAGGTTCTGAAGGGAGGGAGAGGGAAAAATAGGTGTAATTTGGGGGCATTTTTGGACTTGGGGATTATCCTGAATGACATTTCAATGACAGATACAGGCCATTGTATATCATGCAATAACTTGCAAAAATGTGTAGGAGAGAGTGATGTGTTCATCAATTGTGAGAAAAGAACCATACTAATGATCTTGCTGATGTAGGAAAATGAGGGAAGAGTAGGAAGTGGGGCATATGTGAATCCCCTATAATTGTGTGTAACATTAAGTTTCTTTTAAATAAATAAATAAATAAAGTCAGGCATGAGTCTGCCACGGCAAGAGTATCTCATTGAGGATAGTTAAATAAGTGTGTGTGGAGTGTGCATGTGTGTGTGTTTGCACAGATCTCAAGAGTATAGATAACAAAGCAGGTGAGATTTTTCTCTATCTTGATAAGAGTTGAGTTTCTTTTTTAAAGCAGAAAACAGTGAGTGGAGAAAAGAAGGATAGTAATTTTTAATACATCCCTAAGTTCCTATATGACAAGCCAGCAGATATGCAGAGAAGTTGAGAAAATGGCCTTCCTTTGCAAACTCAAACTAAACTCATGCTCCCAATTCCCTTCACCCAGAACTGGGACCAGCAACTTGAAAGTTCAACTTTAACCCTCTCTTTTTCCCTCAGCCCTCATATCTAGGAATTACTAGGCCTTAGGGATGTTTACTTCTCTAACTCCACCATTGTAGATTCGCTCATTCTCTCTAAACTGCCAACTGAATCAGTTCTTCCAGCATAGTAGTAAAAAGCATGGGCTAAGAAATCACCTGAAATCAAAGCTAGTTCTGCCATTTACCAGCTGGGTGACCTTAGAGAGGTTAAATACCTTTGCTGAGTCCTACTTCCTCATCCCTAAAATGGAGATAATAATAATATTTACCTTATAAGATTAAAATAGGGATTAAATGAGATCATTCAAATTATTACCTTAGAATAGTGCCTGGCACATAGTAAGAGCTTAAAAATGCCATGTGCTATTATCAGCATTTATATTTACTGTTTCCAAATTTAAAAAGCAAATTGTTGGGCAATACATATACTATGATACAATTTTTTATAAAATAAAGCTCTTTGTATATATTTTATATATTTTATGATTGCACATAAAAGTGTAAAGGATAAATACCAATCTATTAAACATTGACTATCTAAGAGATATAACTGGGGAAAAGGATAGGCAATACCCACTTTTCTCTACACAATAATGTACTGTTTAATTTTATACAATGAGCATGTATATATTTTTTGCCAATTAAACAGTAAAGAAAAAAAGTCTCCAAGGTGATCTCCTGGCATCCAGTTGCTATTTTTGTGTTTTGAGTTTCTATATTGTGTGATTTATAAAGATTAATCCCCTTCTCAAAATCTCTGCTTACTGAGTAAGGTCCAAATGTGTTAGCAGGCTTATACAAAGCCCTTCCTAACACACCATTTCAATCTACTATAATTTCTTCTGCTATCACATGCTGATCTCCTTCAAATCTTCATTCTTACTATTTTCCCCCTCCAGAGCCAGGACACTTCTCTCCTTGAATGCTCACCATCTGTCTTGCCAGAGCATGCTGTTCCCTCTGCCATAAATGCCTTCCCCCCCACACTTCTCTGGGTATAGGCTGTGCAGTGCAATTTTTCATATACTATGTGAAAATGTGATTTGTGTCAGTCTTTTTCAACCTCTTACTCCTGCCTATTCCCAATTACTGTGCCTATTCTAATCCATAACCATAAATCACACTCAGCCATTTGGGTGCTGCTTTAAGTTAGATTCCAAGCCTTTATTGACGAGAGATACTCACTTAGCTGTTCATAAGGCTATCCCACTTAGCCCTAAGTTCCTGTGTGGAGTCCTGCAGATGAAGACTATAATGAATCTTACTTCTAAGTCAAGTCAGATCAATCAAGTGGACAAGTCTAATATATTACATAACTTTAAGCAAATTGCAATACAATTATTTATCTAAATGTTAGTATGATTTTTCTTTAAATATGTCACCAAACAATAAATAATCAAGGATCATAATGTTTGGCGTAGAAAATAATTTTAATGGTAGTCAATCAGAAAGGAGAAAGAGGAGAGAAAGAAAGTGTGGGTGTGGGTGTTAATAGAAAAAACACTATTACCTTATTTCCAAAGTATGATTTCAAATCTAATTTTCTTTCTTTACAAATGGAAATATTTTTGAAAAGTTTTAATAATATAAATGAAGTCAAATTTATCATTCTCTTTCCTTATGGTTAGTGTTTGTGTCCTATTTAAGAATTCTTTGCCTACCGACCAACAGGTATTGTCCTACATTATTTTCTAGGCACTTGATGGCTTTATTTTTCATACTTGGGTCTATGGTCAATCAGAAATTGATTTTTGTTTATGATTTAGGTTGGAGAACAAGCTTCACTTTTTAAGGCAATTGTTCTGGTACCACTTTTACAAGACTATCCTTTCTGACAAAACAGCAGAGGCATCTTTGTCATAAATCAGGTGACTATGTGTGTCTACATTGATGCCAGGATTCTATAGCTGTCCCATCATTTGTGCATATATCCCTTTCCAATAATAATTACTGTAGCTGGAAAATTAGACTTGATATCTGACAGTATATACCCTCTTTTTCTTTAAAATCAGCTTAGTAATTTCCACACACATAAAAAATCCTGCTGTGACTTTTATTGGAATTATTGTACTGAATCTATATAACAACTTGCAGAGAAATGCCATTTGTAAAATACTGAGTCACCTACTTATGAGTGTGAAATACATTTTTATATATTTAGGTGTTCTTTTATTTCTTTCAGTATAGTTTTGTAGTTTTCTGGGCAGAGGGTCTATGTATCTTTAATGCTTTTAGGATTCTAATTTAATTGGTTTCAAAATTCCCTTTCTATTTGCTTGTGGCTGGTATATAAAAATGAAATTAATTTTTATAGTCACTAACCTTGTGAAATTGACTTATGAATTCTAATATTTTATTGGGAGCTTTATTTTTTTGAAAAATTTACTTTGAAATATATATATACATGAAGATTCTTATAATCTACATATATAACCAAGTTATCTGCAAGTACAGCCATTTTTATGTCTTGTTTTCTTATTCTTATACCTGTTATTTCTTTTTCCTGTCTTACTTCACTGTCCAGAAATTTTATCCCATGCTGCACGGAAGTCATGATAGCACACATTCTCATGCACTTCCCAACCAAAGAAGGCTTTCAGTATAAGAAATACAGAATGATGAACCGGTCCTGTTATGCTGACTGAACAAAACAAGTTGGGGAATTTTTACTCATTTTATGTATTCTGGAAGAGTTTGTAAAAGATTTCTGCATTTAATCATTTAACAATAAGGAAGAATTCACTACAAAGTGATAGGCTCCTGGAGATCTGGGGTTTGAAAATTAAAATCTCTTTATCAAAAGACATTATTAAGTGATTGAAAAAGCCACAAAATGAAATATTTTAACACATGAAAGACTCGTGTACAAAATATATAAAGAATTACTCCAAATGTATCAGACAAAAGACATATAGCTTAATAAAAAACAATTAAAAGGCTTAAACCGATACTTCACAAAAGAAGATATTCAAAAGGCCACTGAGAAAGATGATTGGCATACAGTTTGGAAAGAAATAAAACTGTTTCTTTTCAGAGAGGACATAATCTTATATATAAATAATCTGAAAGACTAAAAAAAATCCAGTAGAACAGAAAAATAAGTTTAACAAGGTTGCAAAATTAATATATAAAAATTGATTCTACTTCTATATCCTAGCAATGAACATTATGAAAATAATTCACAATAGCTTCTAAAATAATAAAATACTTAGGAATAAATTTAACAAAATTGCAAGACTTGTACACTTAAAAACTACAAATTATTGCTACTCAAAATTAAGGACATAAATAGAGACACATTCCAGGTTCATGGGTTGGACAACTAAATATTGTTAAGATGACAATTCTTCCCAAATCGACCTACAGGTTCAAAGCAATTCCTATAAAAATACCAGCAAGCTTTTCTTGTAGAAATGAATAAGTTGACCATAATATGTATACAGAAAGGCAAAGGATCAAAAATAGCCAAAATCATAATGAAAAAGAACAAACTGAAGGGCTAACAGTGCCTGATTTCAAAATTTACCATGAAGCTGCATTGATCAAGACAGTGTAGTACAGGCATAAATATAGAAATATAGATTAAAAGAACAGAATAGAAACTTAAGAAATAAACCCTTATATTTTTGTTAATTAACTTTTTTTACTTTATTTTTTAAATAAGGTTTAAATTACACGAATGTTAAATAGAAAATATACAGGATTCCCATATACCTCAACCCCTTCCCCTCCCACACTTTCTCCCATTAACAACATCTTTGATTAGTTTAGTACAAATCAAATAAGTTTTGATAAAGGTGTCAAGGAAATTCAAAATGGAAAAGATAATCTTTTCAATAAGTAGACTGGGGCAACTGGATATCAATATATAAAATAATAAACCCATAATTCATATTATACACAAAATTTAACTCAAAATGGATCACATACTTAAATATACAAATATAAAACTAGAATAAAACATAGGAGAAAATCTTTGTGACCATGGATCAGGGAAAGATTTCTTAAATACGTTACCAAGAGTACAAGTCATTTTGAAAAGTTAAATGAGATTTCGGCAAAAAATAATTTTTTCTTCAAAATATACCCTTAAGTAATTGAAAAGAAAAGCCACACACTATGAAGATAGCCACAGACTATTTGCAAATCATACATCTGATAAAAGACTTGTATCTAGAATATATAAAGAACTCTTTCAATTCAATAGAAGATGACAAGAGTTACAAGAAGATGGCATGGGAGTAGGTTGGAAGAGCTCACTTCTCTTATTAAAAACAGTGGAGGAAGGGCACAAACTGTCTGAGGTAGCTGATTTGGGGATGTACAGATCCAAGGGAAGGCCATGCTTCATCCAGAAGGGAGTGGGACAGAGAGATGAAGAGGTTGAAATGAAAACTGTGAGTTACTCACTCCCATGGCAGGGAACAGCCTCAGTAAACCCTGGCTGAGAAGGGAGAAGATATTTTCCTCCCTGGGAACAGGGAGAATGCAGCAGAAGGCTGAGTGTGATGTATCTTCAGTGAGTTTAAACAGCAGGGCCCAGATATGAATTATAGCTCTAACCAGCATAGAAACATCAACTGGAGAAGTTTGGATGAAACACGTCTTTGGAAAGGTTCACTGGAGAGTCACTTCTGGCAGGCTGGGAAAGTGAAGGAAAAATAAGACTATTAGAGTCCATCCTGTCCCTACCCATAGGCCCCATTGGATAAGGTCTGTGCCATTAATGGGTCTCTGGCCTGTTTTCACATATTTAAACAGGCCAATTTTAAAGATTTAGAATAAGCTGAACCAAAAATCAAAGAAGAGTCATGAAATAAAATCACACTACAGTATAATCCTAGGCAGGAGAGGGAAACTGACAACCAGAATGAGCTCACCAACATAATCAGATGCCTGGATATCAGCAAAAATCATAAATACAAATAAAATAAAAATAAAAGCCATAATAAGAAAAAAGATATGGCCCAGCCAAAGGAACAAATTAAAATCTTGACAATACAAAGGATTTTAAAAACTAACCAATTATTTTATTGTAAATCTCTGCATTAGTCAGGGTTCTCTCGGGAAACAAAATCAACAGGTGATATCTGTCAATAATATGAGATTTTATAAGAGTCTCTCACACGACCACAGGGATGCACAAGTCCAGGATCCGCCGGCAGGCTGCAAACTAGGGGCTCCAATGAAAGGTCCTTGATGAGTTTCTGGGAGAAGGTGGCTGTCCAAAGATGAGCTGCGAAATTCTCTCTGAATGTTAAAATCACTTCCCCTTTTAAGGCATTCAACTGATTGGAAAAAAGCGTCACTCATCGCTGATGCAATCTCCCTGATTGATGCAGATGTAATCAGCCATCCATGCAGTAAACTCACTGATGATCTAAGTCCATAAATGCTCTTGTATTACAATTAGCCCAGTGCTTGCTGGACCAAACACCTGGACACAATTACCTGGCCGAGTTGACACATTAGCCTAATCATCACAGTCCACCCCTTGGCAACTCAGCAACCATACACATTACCCTAAACCATACTTTGTCTCTAAATAAAAACAATAACAGACAAGCATACATAAATATTTCCACCTAACAATGTCAATGCCCCTGTGTACAACTGGAAATGCATTAATTCCCCACAGAATATGGTGCAAGACCTTGGGTAATATTCA
>PVKH010034498.1:0-11861 GCA_004027955.1 Chaetophractus vellerosus
AAATAAATCTTAAAAAAAAAAAGTGTAGCTCCTGAAAAAAGAGGGAAGAAAAAGGCATATCAAAAGTGATCCTGGGGAGTAGGTGTAGCTCAGTGGTTGAATGCCTGCTTAGCACATACAAGGTCCTGAGTTCAGTCTCCGGTACCTCCCAAGCAATCCTGCCTTATTTTTCATTTTATTTCAAAAAATTAGATCATAGTATATGCTTTCATGGACACATAAAGGAATTAGTCCTTTCTCCAGTCCCAATGTTCATCTGCTCTCTGTTCAAATATAGTCGTATTTGGCAGACAAGGTAGCCAGTTGAGTTGCACTTTGAGCTGAATGGTTTCCTGTAAATATTTTCTCACTGCTTAAATATTCCAAAATCAGGGAATTCTTACTGATCAGAACCTTTATATAATCCAAATGGCCTGCTCATGTCTAGGTTATTTTTTAATACTATGGGCATGACCATCTGTTAGAAATGGGCGCATTTCACATCTCCCTAGGGGATTTCGCTCTGTCCTGCTTACCTGCCTTTGAGAGGTCACTCAGCATACACTGGCGAAGAATGGGGACAGTGTGTCCCCTTGGGGTGACCAAAGTCATTTTCTTCACAGAGTTGTTAGATAGCAAATTATACCTTTAAAAAATAAAATCAGATATCCCTGAATTTTAGATAACATAAAGGAAACTATAATTTTATTTAGGTAATTTGTATTTTCTGACATTTTGTACTCTCAAATCCACTATTTACTCAGCTTACATTCAATTCCGTAAATGATTCTAAATCTATAAAAGTAGATGATCTCTACCATCTATCATTTTTGTCTTAAGATACTCTTGAAGATGTCAGAGAAGTATTTTTGTATATAATCCTAGTAGTAAGTATATCATATCCCCACTTTTAGTCATGGCTAGTCCCAGAGACCAGGTTTTAGAGTTGATAGCCGCAGAGTGAAACCCTCAAAACGCATGAATGGCATCTAGTCGCTGCGTGCTCTGTTGTTTGTTTCCCATAGGTAACAAACATTAACATAGTAATGGGGAGAGATGGGAAAGAATGAAATAGTATACTTGGCAGCACCAAATCAGCAGAACAGTGAAAGAAGAACGAGTGAAATATGTAGGTAGAAGTGACTTTTTAAATGTTTCTTCATTTGTCTTCTGAGAAAGTACAAGGAAACTATTTTAGTTTAACTCCCTTAAAAGCAGACCCTGGGATGATTAGTCAAGTGAACATGATGCCTTAGGAATGATTTCTAAGAAAGGTCTGTAGGAGAATGGAGAAGTGGATGGAAAGGGAAGGAAGCCAAGCAAAGGTGAAACATCAAGCAGGTCCCACCGAGGGTAACTTTGGCTCAGTCCTATAGGAAAGTTATGGAGACAATGCAAATCACACTTCAGAGTGGTCCAGACTGATGAAGATAGAGGAGAGTCACACCTATCTGTCATGGTCCAAGGGCTGCATCCAGAGCTCTTCTGGCTGCCATTGCTCAGGCAGCCTAAGGGCAGGCCTCTGACTGAGAGACCCAGGTGCTGGCTGTTGGGAGGAAAAGCACACTGGGAGCCAGAGTGCACAAAACTGACCAAGGAAACCGCAAATATAAGGATGGAGCACTGACAGTATCTGCTACAAAGCCCAAGAAACAATTTATGCATTGATTTTATGAAACTTAAAGCCAAAACCTTTTCACTGCAATAAAATCTCCAAGGGAGCTAGTGAAAACTCAATCCTAGAAAACAATGGATTATTTCTTTCATGTGGATAGCAAAAAAAAAAAAAAATCTCCCTGAATTACACACATTTTATTCTATCTTGAAAAGGAGAACTGTCAACCCTCATTCTCTGTAAGGGACTTGAATGATCACAGATGAAGAAAAACAAAGTCAACTTTCAGATGAAACCCCACCAGTCGATGGTACATCTTCCACCTTCCCCCTGCTGATATGGGATGATAGGAGAACAAAGATCAAAAAGACGTTTAAAACTTATTTTATGAGATTTCAAGACTAAAACGATAAGTATGTACTATATCAAAACACAAAGCTAAAATCCTCCCTCCGATCCCACAGTGAAATACCAAGTAGCTCAGGAGAAAAAACTTGTAAAACCCCCGGAACATGCTCACTTGAGGACTTTTCATCACTGCTTCACGTGATTCTAAATGAGAGAAATTTAAAGAAGAACATAAGAATCTTTGGGGTGGTGGTGATATACTTTCAACTTATTTCTAAAATATGTTATTTCCTTCACAGAGTATTTAAGAACATATTTGATTTCTAAATGTGTTTGGTGTTCCTTGATAGAAGCTATAGCGTATTAGTGTGTGAATGTTTAATTATACAATATAAAGTGTGATATTTGCACAATATGTTTGTATTTATAAAATGTCTCAAGGCATTTTAGTGAAATAATCTTCTTTAACTAATTTTTATTGCAAAATCCACGTTTTATAGATTTGTGGAAATTGAGAGCAGTTATTTGATTAGCCTTACCACTATAGTGTTATATTATGTTTTATTGTATTATACACTATGTGATCACCTATAAGGAAAAGATGCTTGTCTATGACATTTTATTTATTTTTACTTTCTAAAATTATTTTCGTTTTCTGTAATAAAAGCTAATTTTTTCTATTTTAAACATTTAGTTATACTTGGAATATTCCAGTTAAATGGACTGAATATAATATATCAAGTACTATACTCTACAATAGGTCGGAAAATGGAGGTAAATATCATCAATTGATTTATTTCTTCTTTGAATTAATGTTCTATATTAAAGTAGCCTAAGTGTAAAGAAGCAACTATAAAATTGGAACTTAGACCTCTTAAGTAATTAATTGATGATTCCAAATTTTCCTACAGAAATGAGAACTTCTCTACCTTCTTTTTTCCCCTTATTAGAGAAGTTGTGGTTTTACAGAACAATCATGCATAAAATACAGGATTCTCATACACCCTGACAGCAACAACTTGCATTGCTGGGTACAATTGATGATGGCACATTTTAATAATTACACTATTAGTTAAAGTCCATGGTTTAACTTAAGGGTTACTGTCTGTGTAGCATAGTTCCATGGATTTAAATTTTTTTTCCGTTACCATATATACAATCTGATATTTCCACTTTTAATCATATTGAGATACATATTTCAGTGCTGTTAACTGAGTTCAAAATATTGTGCTACCATCGCCACCATCCATTACCAAAATATTTATTACATTCCCAATAGAAATCCTACATATATATTTAGCCTCAATTTTCCATCCCCTGTCCTCACCCCGTCCCCTAGTGACCTATATTCTAGATTCTGACTTTATGAGTGTGCTTATTCTAATTATTTCAAATCTGTGAGATCATGCATTTGTCCTTTGTGTCTGGCTTATTTCACTCAACATAATGTCTTCAAGGTTATTCCATGTTCTTGCATGTATCGGGACTTCATTCCTTTTTATGGCTGAATAATATCAGCCATAATATATACAACATTTTATTTATCCATTCATCAGTTGATCAACACTTGTGTTGCTTCCATCCTTTCGCAATTGTGAATAATGCCGCTATGAACATCAGTGTGCAAATATCTGTTCGAGTCCCTGCTTTCAATTCTTTTGGGTATTTACATAAGAGTGAGATTACCAGGTCATATGGTAGTTCTAAACTTAGCTTTCTGAGGAATCACCAAATTGGCTTCCGCAGTGGCTGCATCATTTTACAATGCCACCAGCAATGTATGAGTGTTCTTATTTCCCTGCACCCTCTCCCATACTTGTTACTTTCTGTTTGTGGTTTGTTTTTTTTTAATAGCAGTCATTCTAATGGGTGTGAAATAGTATCTCATTGTGGTTTTGATTTGCATTTCCCTGATGGCTAATGATGATGAGCATCTTTTCATGTGCTTTCTGGTCATTTGTATATTTTCTTTTGAGAGATCTCTGTTCAAAATCTTTAGCCCACTTTTTTTTTTTGAGGTACTGGGGGCCAGGTATTGAACCCAGGACCTTGTATGTGGGAAGCCAGCACTCAACTACTGAGCCACATCAGCTTCCCTGAGTTGGTTTTCATTTGTTTCACTTGTTGTTTGTTTTTATTTTTCACGAAGAACCGACAACTGAACCGGGGACCTCCCATGTGGGAGGTGGGTGCTCAACCACTTGAGCCACATCTGCTCCTTTTGCCCACTTTTAAATTGGGTTGTTTGTATTTTTATTGTTGAGTTGAAAGATTTCTTTATATATTCTGGATATTAAACCCTAATCAGATATGTAGTTTCCAAATATTTTCTCCCAATTTGTAGGCTGTCTTTTATTTTCACAATAAAGTCCTTTGAGGAACTAAAGTTTTTAATTTTGATGAAGGAGATATTCCTTTTAAATTTACCATGACCAACACTATAATAAATGTCCATATCCAAAGAAGGATCACATACCCAACCACTGGAAGGGCAATATACAAATTTTCTTTCTTACTTCGTTCCTTCCTTGCTTCCATCTCTTCTTCCTTTTTTAAAAATTTATATAATAAACCATTGAATTTCTTAAAATGCTATATGACAGGCCCTTTTAAAAAATGCTGTCATTAAATTAAGCCAATCATTTTTCCAAATCAGCATGACAAGAAAGATTCTTTAATAACTACAAATGATTTTTTTCTAAGTTGTCAGCAATAGCTCAAGGCACTGTATACATGTTGTATCAGTCAGCCAAAGGGGTGCTGATGCAAAATACCAGAAATCTGTTGGCTTTTATAAAAGAGTATTTATTTGGGGTAGAAGCTTACAGTCAACAGACCATAAAGCATAAGTTACTTCCCTCACCATAGTCTGTTGCCATGTGTTGGAGCAAGATGGCTGCCGATGTCTACAAGGGTTCAGCCTCCCTTTTTCTCTCTTGGGTCTATGGTCCCAGCTTCTTCCAATGTCAGCTGTGGGGTGGGATAAGTCTCCTCTCTCCCAGGGTTTGTTCCTTTCCAGGCTCAGCTGCTCTGTTCTCTCCACAAGGCCAGCTGTAAACTGTCAGGTGAATGGCTCATCTCTCTTCCCTGGGCCTCTGCCGTGTCTAGTGGAGCCTTCTCTCTTTCCTCATGTATCTGCTTCTCTGTATATTTACTTCCCCAGACTTCACCAAACTCTGTCCTCTGCCATGTTTTTTCTCTGTGAGTCCCCGCCCCCTTGGTAGTCCTACTGACATGGCCCAATCAAAGCCCTAATCATAATTTAATCATGCTCAGAGGAACAGATCAGTTTACAAATATAATCCAATATCTTTTTTGGAATTCAAAAACAATGCCAAACTGCTGCACGTATATATTTGAAACGATTCTTAAATGAATTACTTGGCCCTTCCTGTGCTAAAATTCAGCTGTGACAACCCTTCCTGTGCTAAAATTCAGCTGTAATTGTTAAGCAGTGACTCAAATCAGCTTGAAATATATTTCTGTATTCTATCTCCATGGATTTGTCTTTTCTTCTCTTGAAAAATTTTGGAGTTATATAAAAATGAGGAGACCTTATCACATGTCCCCTCCTCCAAGTTACTGATAGAACAATAAATAAGGGAGATTGTAGCACCCCTCCTAGAAAAATCCTGCTTTTTATACTTTCATGCTGTATTTTGTATTTTGAAACCATTTCTTATCTAAGACAAATAGTCTCTTCTCCACTCCATCCATGAGGGTTTGGTTGCAGAAAAACATTTGGCATAGACTCTCACCCATATCTTCTTGAAAATAAAAGTAGATCACCTATCCTTTATTTACATTTAGAATAAATATTCTAAATGTTAATTCAATATGATTTCCTCTTGCAAGTAACTTTTTACTCTGCTCCCAGTAGTAATTTAAGGTGTACAATTCATTGGTTTTCTACAGATATGTGTAGCTATCAAAGTCAATTTTAGAGCTTTTTATCACCTCAAAAGGAAATACCATACCCTTCAGCTTTTAGCCCACCCTATCCTCCCAACCCTCCCAGTTTTAAGCAATGATTAATATACTCTTTATCTATATAGATTTGCCTATTCTGGACATTCCATGTAAATGGAATCTTAAAATATGTGTTCTTTTGTGACTGGGTTCTTTCACTTCATATAATGTTTTTAAGATTCATCTATGTTGTAGCAGGTACTATACTTCATCCTTTTTATTTCCAAATGATATTCCATTGTATGAGTGTACCATCTTTGGTTTATCCATTCATTAGTAGACGGACATTTGGGTTGATGCCACTTTTTGGCTATTATGAAAAATGTTGTTTTATGAATATTCATATTTATCTTTGGGGTTTTTTACTTTTATTATAAACTGGGATCTTTACTTTCACTATAAACTCTACTAGCTCCTTTCTGCAGGTGGTACTGATGGTGAGACTCCTTTCTGGAGCCCTTCTCAAGAGAGATTACTTTTACATGGAAATTTTCTGTTATCATTTATGTTAATGTTTGTGATAACCTTGTGATCAACAAATCTCTTGAATTCTCCCAGAATTCCCTAGTCAATGGCTTTTATCTTAGTATTTTATAAACATTTATGTTGTGTTTGAGTACCAAGCTCTATCTTTTGTGGTCTGTCTTCTGGCCATTTTCTCATTCATAAGCACATTTGTCAAAGGCGAATTGAGAAAACAGAAAAAAATGGCACTTTAAAAATGCACAATAGCACTGATAGAAGGCATTATAAAACTAGCATTCATTGGGAAGCTTTCAGTGGGTTTGGTTTAACTATTACTACAGACTTTTCCCACTGGTTACTATGGGTAGCTGAAGATTAGAGGAATGTCTCTCTTGCCAGCTGCTCAATTTGCTGTTTACAAAGTTAAAAATACGAACAATTCATCTACCCTAACACAGTTCATCCAGCATCCACATGGACTGATGAAATTGAGCTCCTCTCCATATCAGTGAATTTTCCAAATAACTAAAGCTTGGTCAAGTGCTTTGTAAGAAAACTTCAAGAGTTAACAATAAACATTATTCTAATATGTATTTTGACTTATTAGACAGAATATTCAGAATAATGAATTTAATAATTATTTCAAGGAAGTAGTAACTGAGAACTAACTTTTGTGCTAGGCACTGGGGTAGACGTTGAGATAAAGCTGTAAAATATGGCACAATTCTTACCCTCGTGGAACTTATTATCTTGGTACAGGGGATACAGATATGACAGCAAGCAAATAGAATACCGTATCACGAGTACCTGGTGCAGTAATGGAGAGAGCCAAGGGTACTCACAGGAGAAGCACCAGCCCAAATTTGGTGGTTCAAGGAAGTTACTAAAGAAAAGGCCATCTTGCCTTAGACCTCGGGAGCTAAGGGTAGAGATAAGAAAAGCGAGAGGATTGAAGTTGTGTAGCAGAGAGGTGTGTTCTGGAGAGAGGGTGCAAGTGTAACAAAAAGAGCAGGGAGTCTCTCAGCTCCTCACTACACACTTTTCTGTAACTATTGACTTATCTGAGTCTCCTCTCTACAGAGTGTTCTTTGAGGAAATGGAGCTTATCTTTTGTTGTTGTTCTGTATCTCCAGCAGGCACTATGGGCAGGCCCCTAATCACTTTTTATTGTAGGAATGAAGGAATAAATGAAGAGGCTTTGATGTCCATAGAGCTTTGATGACAAACCTACCTTTATCTGAAACTTCAGAATCATAACTGGTCACTCAGCCAGAAGCAAGCTAGACATCTCTTCCTACTTCAAAGTGCCTGCTCCATTTTTAGGCTATGCAATAAGTTCCTGTTTCCTGTTTGAGGGAATCTTCAGCTCTCAGTTCAGAGCACAGATGACTAACATGTCCTGAGTTTACCAATGGGTAACCAGCTCAGGTTACCAGCCTAGCCCCTTACTCTCCATTTCTTTGATGTTTCATTAATTAGATATTTCCCAGACAATAGTAGAGCATTTCCCAAGGCATTTTATTTATAGTTGTATTGTACATGGTATTTTAAACATTAAAAAAAAAGTAAACTTGCAATTTCTAATAAAAGAAAAAAAACCTCTATCTCAAAATCTTCTCTGGCTGTATACCTCAATAATCTCGCCTTTCACCTTTCATAATATATTTTATGCTGTCGGTTTCATTAGTCCTTATACTCCTTGGATTATTACTTTATTTTGTTGTTTTGTGTTTTTTTTTTTAGGAGATACTGGGGATTGAACCCAGGACCTCATACATGGGAAGCAGGCTCAATCTCTGAGCTACATCTGTTCCCCAATGAGAGTTGGTTTTTTTCATTCACTTATTTGTTTATTTTGTTTTGTTAACTTTAGGAGGTACGGGGCATCGTACCTGGAACCTCATCCATAGGAAGCAAGTGCTCAATCACTTGAGCTACATCCACTCCCCATTACTTTAGTTTTAAAGAGCGTCACTTTTTAAGTTATATCTGCTCTCTCTTTTCTTTTCAACTAAATTGTAAGGTCCTTGAAGTCACAAGCTATGCATTGTACTTAATAAGAGTTTAGTAAATCCTAGGGTTGTTTGTCACAGACTGCTGTTCTTTTAGAGATAATCTGTGTATATTTTAATTGTGTCTGTATCTTTAGAATCAGCTACTATTTTGGCTTTTGTCCATGCATCTACATTTAGTATTGCACCAAATTTTTGCTTTTAATTTGCTGCTTTCTAACATTGAGAAGGAATTGAAAATTATCACATAAGTCCATAGAGTCTTAGAAGGGGGTTGAGGACCTAGGAGATGGTATAACTTGGTGATGACTGTTTTTATAACTTAGTTCCAGATTTGAGAATGCATTCTGGACGGTTCAGATAACTAAATTCTGACTATCATATAATAACATATCACTAAAATTTGATAATAGTCACATTTAAATGTTTCATACCAAAGTAATGATGTGCACTTTTGCTTGTATTTAAGGACAAAGAGAGACTCTTCATTCTCTCAATTGAATCTCTTGGAATGTATGAATTTTGATCAACTCATAATGGATTCGGGGATATTCATCAGTTTTGTGGTTGAGGAGCTTAGTTTCATCAGTTCATCCCTTGTAAACCAAGTCTTGGAAGATTTATTCACATAAAACAAACATACAAGAGATTAACTAAGAATGCTAAGTTTTAAATTTATATAGATGAAATACATCAGTTGAGTGAACCAAAATGCTCATATCAGCTAATTAAAGTATATCACCCCAGGAAGAAAGTTTACTTAGAAAGGATAAAAGGAGAGTTAAGGTACTTCTATTATTTTAGAGACATCAAGTGGTGACAGCTTTATATTTTGTATTAGCCAGGGAAGTCTGGTTGTCGCATTTAGAGGCTATCAATAGTGACTTGATGCAATAAGTTTCTCATTCATGCAACAGTCAGATAGGGATGTTCCTAACTAGATAGCTCTCCTATGTGGCTTTCCTCCATATGATGACTTATTATCCCTGTCTTTTTCTATTCTGGTTCCACTACCCCTGCATCTTGGAGACCCCTGCTGAATCTTTTGCATCTAGCCATCAGATAGAAGAAGATAATGGAAGACCAAGCCTGGGGGTAGATTTTATGGACCAGGCCTAGACGTTGTCTATTACTTCTGCCCACATTTTCTGGCCAGTTCTCAATAACATGCCACAACTGACTACAGGGAAGCTAATAAGTACAGTCTAGCTGTGTACCATACTATACTGTGCAAGAAGAAAAACAAACCGTGAGCCGAGCAGCTAACAGGTCTCTTCCACATGCACTTTTCACTCTAGGACCAGGCTTGTCAGATGGCGTGGAACACATGTACTCAGTCGCTTTGCTTGGCACCCACCTTCCCTGGGATGACTGGAGACACACTGACAGATTCTCACTAACTCTCTTTTGAAATTATTTCTTCCCAATCCCCCGAATCATCACTGGTGATAAGCCTTCCTCACGCTAGGCACAGCACATTTTCCTAGATTCCCCCGCTCATTGCATGTTACATATTAAAACTATACCTTCCTTTTCAGGGAGATTCACTTCACACCCACCAGGAAAGACCCTATAACTATTGGTACCACAATACTGATACTTCCTTGAATGGTTGATTTGTTAAAAACATTTCTACAAATGGACAATCAATTCATTTTCATTTTACATTGGATTCATGTTAGTCTTTTTTTTTAAAAAGATTTATTTTTTATTTATTACATATCCCCCCCCTTCTGCTTGCTCTTGTTGTGTGTCCATTCTTCTGTGTTTTTCTATGTTTTGCTTCTTGTCTCCCCCGTCTTTGCGGCGACACGCCGAGTCGGCCCTCCCCGGCGGCCGCTCACTCTGTTCGAGGGTGGCTCCATTCCGTTTTCACAGGTGGCTCCGCTCCATGTTTTGCGGGCAGCAGTAGTCCATGTTTTTTGCGGGCTGCCTGGCTTCCGCTGCGGTTCCCAGACAGCAGCTCCGCTTTTTCACGGGTGACTTTGCCATGCCCGTGGGGGCTCCGCCCTGCCCCTGCCGGCTTTTTGCCTTGCCCACAGCGGCTCCGCCCCACCCACAGCGGCTTGCCTTTCTCAAGGCCGTCTGCCCGCTCGGAGAGGTCCCGGGGAACCGAACCCGGGGCCTCCCATGTGGTACACCGGCGAGCTCTTTATCCACTGAGCTATCTAGCCGGGCCCTCATGTTAGTCTTCATTTCAGAAGTTGATTTTTTTTTCCTTGACCCCAAATTCTTAGAGCATACCCAACTTGAAAATTTTAGCTGTCATCATATAATTTGTGTGTCATTAGTTAAAAAGTACTCTCCTTGTTTCTTTCAGCTGTTTTATTACTAGATGAAGTACAAAATTAAATTAAGACATGAACTCTGTCATTTTCCACTGCAAAATAATTTACTTAAAGGATCCATGCAGCACAGCATTTATATCACCATAGAAAAATGTTTCTTATTCTAGGAATCTCAGGCTATCATAAGCTGTCTAGCTGTTTAAAAGTTTGCTATAATTATTTATATAAGATAGTAACATTAAAGAATGGTTATTTTTCCTGTTACTGAATTCTACCTGGGTTCATATTAAATAGTTCTGGACAAAATTTTGAAAAGGTAATTACCAGTCTGCTCTATCATCAAGACAAATAATAGAAAAAAGAAACCTCCTAGAAAGAACCTCTATGAAGGAATAGTTCATTCAATACTTTTACGCA
Source organism: Chaetophractus vellerosus (assembly GCA_004027955.1). NCBI lineage: Eukaryota > Metazoa > Chordata > Mammalia > Cingulata > Chlamyphoridae > Chaetophractus > Chaetophractus vellerosus. Next base: position 11,094 of record PVKH010034498.1, read on the forward strand.
TAGAATCAATAAGAGACAGAATAAAATGATTTATAAATTGAGTTATAGAGTATTATATGGTCATTAAACTTATATTTTCATATATATGTAATGCAATTGCAAAATGTTTACAATATAATTTCAAGCAAAAAAATATTGGTAGTCATAAAATGACTAGGATCTCTGTGTGCTATGTTTGTGTGTGTGTGTGTGTGTGTGTGTGTGTGTGTGTGTATGGAAGATGGACACACACATACCCAAACAAAACATCCGTGCACACAGAAAATAAACAGCGAATGTTAATTATGGTGGGTAATTTTTTTGTTATTTATACTTTTTTTTGTATTTTTCAAATGCTCCACAAAGAACACACACTGCTTATATACTCAGAAAAAAAATTAATAATAAATGGGAGAAACAAAAGGAAACATGCACCTTTACTTCTACACACCACCGGCAATAGGCATCAGTATTTTAGTTCTACCCACTCCATTATATAACTAAGCAACCTAATGGCATTTTACTGTTGACAACTGTTCTGAAAGTAGAATGAACTTGGAAAGTCCTTAACTCCTGACTTCCTGGATATCAGCTTCCTCATCTATAAAGTGAGAAAAATCACAGTAACTCTAGAAGGGCTTAACTAGGTACATATAAAGCACACTAAAATACTGCAGCATTTAGATGGATTGCCAGGAACTTCTCAATGTTATTTATATTTACTTTGCTATTTATAGAAATGGTGACATAGCTCCTTTCTTAATAATGGGGATAGCTACCATCTGTTGG
>PVKH010034499.1:0-11862 GCA_004027955.1 Chaetophractus vellerosus
TTGGTCACTGCGCAGGCGCGGCTTTCCCCGCTTGTGGGCGGCTTCTGCTTCCATCACGGCCGGCTCCAGTTCGTGGGTGGCTGGCTGTGCTCGATTTGCAGGCGACCTGCCCTGCCCGTGGCGGCTTTTGCCTGTCCGTGGCAGCTTTTTGCCCTGCCCACGGCGGCTCCGGCCCGCCCATGGCGGCTTCCATTCTCAATGGCGGCCTGCCCGCTAGGAGAGGTCCCCGGGAACCGAACCCAGGGCCTCCCATGTGGTTTCCCAGCGAGCTCTTTATCCACTGAGCTATCTAGCCGGGCCCGGTTTGTTTTCTTATTGTTGAATTTTAAGAGGTTTTCTGGTTTGTTTATTCTGGAAATAAGTTCCTTACTTGATTTGTTAGTTGCAAATATTCTTTCTTAATCTGTGGGTTGTCTTATGTTTCTCTTAACACTGCCTTTCACAGAACAAAAGTTTTAAATTTTGATAATTTCTAATCTATTACTTTTTCTATTATATATTGTGCCTCCTGTGTTGTGTCTAAAAACTCGTTGCCAAATCCAAGTTCACATAGAATTTTTGCTGTTTTCTACTAGAAGTTTTATGATTTAAAATTAGACTTTTGATCTGTTTTGAAATAGTTTTTGCATAAGGTGTGAGTTATATGTTGTATTGGTCAAGGTTCTCTAGGGAAACAGAATTGACAGGAGATATCTGTAAATATTATGAGATCTTTATAAGAATTGCCTTATCCACCTGTGTGGATGGGCAGGTCCAAATTCTGTAGGGCAGGCCACAAGCTGGGAACTCCGATGAAGGTTTTTGATGAATTCCTCAGGGGAAGCTGGCTGGCTGAAGTAGAGATGGGAGTTCTCTCTTCTGACTGCTGAAATCATCATTTCTTTTAAAGCCTTCAACTGAATGGATGAGACTTCTCTCACTGTTGAAAGCAGTTTCCTCAGTTGACTGTGGATGTAATTAGCCATTGATGTAATCAACTTACTGATGACTTAAATCCATGAAATGTCCTCACAGTATCCTTTAGGCCAGTGCTTGTGACCAAACAACTGGGCACCATACCTAGCCAAGTTGACACATGAACTTTACCATCACGTATGTCATGGTTCATTTTCTTCAGTTGGATTTCCAGTTGTAGCTCTGTATGATGAAAAGATTGTCCTTTCTCAACTAAATTTCACTTGTACCTTTGTGAAAATTCAGTTGACTCTATTTATGTGGGTCTTTTTCTAGGCTCTCCATTCTCTTCCACTGATTTTTATTCTGTCCTTTGACCAATACCATGCTGTCTTGATTATTATAGTTTTATTAATACTGTAATTAATAGTTAAGTTCTATTTCCTTTGCCATTCCATATATATTTGAGAATCAGCTTGTTGATGTTCACAGAAATCTTGCTGAGATTTAGATTGGGGTTGTCTTAATTTTATAGATCAAAATGGGAAGAATTGACACTTTAACAATATAGTCTCCAAATTATGCACACAGTTTACTTCTCCTTTTATTTAGATCTTTGTTTTCTTTCATCATTGTTTTATAGTTTTCATACATATTCTGCATATTTTGTTAGATTTATAACCAAGTCATCATTGTCCTTCCCTACTTTCTCTTCCTCCTCCTCCTTTTCCTCTTCCTCCTCTTCTTTCTCCCCCCACCCCCCACTCTTTCTTCCTTTTGGTTCTAATTGAAAATAATATTGTATTTCAAACGCCACTTGTTCATTGCTTATATATGGGAATGTGATTGGCTTTGCATATTGACCTCATATCTATGACATTGATAAATTCACTTATTAGTTCTAGGAGATTATTTGTAGATTAAAAAAACTTTTTAACAAATAAATTTTATTGATACATAAAGCATACAGTTCATCCAAAGAGTACAATCAGTGGTATTTGGTATAATCACATAGTTGTGCATTCATCACTTCAATCATTATTAGAGCATTTTCATTATTTCAATAATAACAATAATAAACAAAATTAGACAAACAAGAATATTAATCATCTCTCAGTCACACTATGCTTCCCATCCTGTATTTGTAGATTTTTTAAAGAAAAATCTATGTGGACAATCATGTCTTTTGCTAACAGAGGTGGTTTTATCTCTCCTTTCCAATCTATATGCCTTTTATTTATTTTTCCTGCCTTACTTCACTGACTAGGACTTCTGTTATGGTGTTGAATATAAGTGGTAAGAGATGACATCCTTGCCTTACTCCTGATCTTAGTTTGAAAACATTCAGCCTCTTGCCATCAGTTATTATTTTAGCTATTTTTTAAATAGATGTACTTCTTAGAGTAAGAAAGTTTTCTACTACTACTAATTTGTTCAGAGTTTTTAAATCATGAATGGATGTTGAAAATACTTTTTTGAAAGTATTGATATGGTTTGGTTTATTTTTATTTAATCTGCTAATATAGTGAATTACATTGATTAATTTTCATATGTACCAGTTTTTCTTGGATGAACCCTACTTGTTTGTGATATATTTGTTTTTCAATTCTTTCCTGGATTTGATTTGCTAATATTTTGTTGAGTATTTTGAGCATTTTCTTAAATATGACCAATATGAGGCATATTAGTCTATAGTTTTCTCTTCTTGTAATATCTTTCTTTGCTTTTGATAGTAAGGTAATGCTGGTCCCATAAAATGAGTTGTGAAGTGTTCTCTCTTCTATTTTCTCACAGAGATTGTGTATTTTTCCTTAAACATTTGGTGGAAATCACCAATGAAACCATATTGACCTGGATTTTTCTTTTTTAGAAGTTTAAAAATAAAGTATAAATTGAATTTCATATGTATACACATGTGCGTTTGTGTTTACAGGCTTTCTATTTCTTCTTGAGTGAGTTTTCATAGCTTGTCTCTTTCAAGGAGTTGACTCATTTCATCTATGTTGATAAATTTATAGACATTGGATTGTTTATTGTATTCCTTTATTATCTTTTAAGGTATGTTAGATCAGTAATGATGTCTTCTGATATTGATAATTTATTTTCTCTCTTTTCTTGGTCATTCTAATGCAAGTTTTATTAATTTTATCAATCTTTTCAGAGAACCAGCTTTTTGTTTCATTGATTTTATCTATTTTCAATTTCATTGATTTCTACTTTAACCCTAATTTCCTTCTTTCCACTTGCATTTGTTTTAATTTTCTTTCTCTTATTTCTTAGGGAGAAACAAAGATTACTGATTTTTAATCCTTCTTTTCTAATACCTTCTTTCAGTGCTATACATTTTGAGCAAGGATTGTATTTAAAATATGGAGAATCTACATGGTTTATCAGGAAAACTTCTCAAAAGAATGGGGTCCTTAGGGGCATATAAGAAGAAAAATTTCATTGACTCCCAGGGTTTATTTAAAAAGCAGGAGAGAATAACAGACTGGCAGAGGGAGGAATAGTAAGAAATTCATGTTTGTTAATGAAATTGTTATATAAGAAAGGACATTAAAGATGACCGCTAAGGTACATTATTTCCTACTTCACAATTATGTACTTAGATTTTATTTTAAAATGGTATTGGTGATAGTGATTAAAATCTCTGGACAGTTGCTACTGAAAATAACAGTGCATAACTACACTGTACACATTCAAATGCCCTTTCGAAGACAACATCATGTTGCAGACTGTGACTAATATACATTACCTGCATAGTTTTCTTTTTTCATTTGTGGACGATGTGGTTATCAATATAGGAGAAACCTACATACATTTTCACTGATTTTTAAATGTTTTCTTTTCCTCTTTTCCTGTAGAATGCTGAGCCGATTGTCAGGATTAGCAAATGTTGTCCTGCATGAATTATCAGGAGATGACACTGATCAGAATATGGAGACTCCCTTAGACCCTGTGAGTAGCTCTGTTCTGTTTAAATTGATGAGGCATATATTCCATGTTCTTCTGAGGAAAATAACTTGATAGAAGGTTATGAGTAGTCTCCCTTGTGCTAGGTAGAAGAGAGAATTAAGAAGAATATTGAGACTTTATAAGTGAGCCTTCTCCTGTAAGTTTGTAGTATAAGAGCCACAGTGATGGGAATCAAGTCCTTGATGAGATTTGAAAGATCTTTCTCTTTGTCCCCATGGGGCTTATTTAGTGCCAGATTATTTTTAACTCCTCTTCCTCCATCTTGTCCTCAGGAATATATTCCTGTTCCATAGGAAAGGTTTGAATGACAAATGACAAATTCATCCACCACTTCTAAGTGTTTTATTTCCTGAGGGCCACATAAGGTGTCAAAAGAAGCTTTTTAGTTTTCTGAAAAGACAAGCAGTATTGCCTAGTGGTTAATAGACGTTTATTCAACTATTGTCATAATTTTAAATGCTTTCCTTAATTTCTTTGGTAAAATTAAGATAATGATTCCTTAAATGGGATAATGTTTGTAAAATTCTTAACATTTACTAAATACATACATGATAATGGCTCTAATAATTATTATTGAATCAGAGTTGGAAAGAATTTTTAAATTATAAAAAGGATGTAAGTTGGGCAAAAGAAAGATGAAGTTGTAATAAAGTAACTCCTCTTTGGAAACTAATACCTTTTCCCTGGTGTTTGGAAACCTTTTTCTAAATACTAGGAATTACCCCAAGAATCTGACATGGAATTTAATAGTAGAACTCAAGAGGATGTTCTGGAGCGCTTGGCTTGTGCGGAACGGTTGGTAGTAGAGCTGAAGGATATTATTAAACAGAAAGATACTCAGCTGCAGCAGAAGGATGAAATTCTACAGGTACTATATATATATATTTTGTCTTTTTCTTGCCAACTATTTGATAAATTTTTCTCTTCACTTAGATTATTAGAGAATCTGGTTCTTTTTTCCCTAATACTATAAGACGATGCCTACTGAAAAGAACTTTGGTTTTGTGCTAGGTAAGTGGTGAATAATCATTTATGCATTTACCACCATTGTTCTCTGACAGGAAGAAAGAAAAGCTGCTGATAACAAAATTAAAAAACTAAAACTACATGCTAAAGCCAAATTAACTTCTTTGAATAAACACATAGAAGAAATGAAAGCACAAGGAGGGACTTTTCTCCCTACAGAACATCAGCCAGAGGAGGAACTTGCCAAGGTATGGTAACTGAGTATAATAGATATTTTCTGAGTCAAAAAAGCCTCCCAAGATATCAGATCTTCACAGATCACAAACATTTATAAAGCTAAAGTAATACAGCACTAAATGTTGACCTTTCTTATTGAATTTGCAGTTCAGCTGGACTACCAGCTACACTCAGGGAGAATGAAAGGCAAAACATGGATATGAAATGCCAGTTGTGACCTAGACTTTCAGATAATTTAAAAGGCTAACAGGAAGAAATATGTGCCGAAGCAAGGCATTTAGAGAGGACAGGCACATATCTTTCAGAGCAATTTCATCATTGGATAGAAGATTAAACCAGATGGTCTCTTAAGGTTTTTCCCAGCTCTGAAAATCTTTAATTCAATGACCCGATATACAGAATATTCATTGTCCTCATTTGGCCGTATAGCAGTGTTAAAGTTTCATGCATCGTGGGGTGTATTTACTCTGCTAGATTATGTTGGGCTCTCTAAAAAGGAGGTTCCTGGGTTTATGATTGCTATCTACAAAACAGTTGAAAGTTAAAGATAGATTGAGGAGTAAGGAAAGTGTTGCCTTTTGAGGAAAAGAGCATTTTGAGGAAAATATCGTTACTATCTTTTCATTACTTTTTCTCTATGGTTAATCCCCAGAAATTTCACATGTAGCCAGTCATTTAGAACTTTCATTTTTGTGGAGAGTTTGGTATAGATTTTATGAGGTAGGCATATCACATGTGTACACTATAGTTGTAATGTTAGCTTAGACTATACCCTGCATAAGAAATCATTTTATTTTCTTAATTTCACCCTTTGAGCCATTAGTATTCTTTTTCCTCAACATTCTTGGTCCTTGGGAAATGAGGTTTTAATCAATTCTCTAGGCACAACTCTTGAGGTCACTAGTTAGCTCTTTGGTACCCTAGTTAGTCTTTTTCTTCTGGGTCTAATGCTCAGAAGCCATTACTTTTCCTTAATTAGTAGACTTGATAGCCTTAATTAACTTCTCAGAGTTTATTCTAAAAGGTTTTCTCAATCATCTCAAGTAATTTCTTCATCGTGAGTCTTCTTTTCCTTCTGTTGTTTTCCTCTGGTAAGTCTTCTCCTGGCTATTGTAGCACCAACCTCTCCCTTTCCTTGTTGTTTTGTTTCTCCTAACCTCCTCTCTGCTGTTGTTAGATTTTTAAACATCCATTTCACACTCTGCTTTTTTTTTTTCTTTTTTTAAGCTCTGAGACCCTAAACAAATCAACATCTAGAGCCTCACATCCTTCCTCTGTTAAATAAAAGGGTAGATTAAATGATTTCTGAGTCCCAACAATAGTCATATCAGCCCTTTAATTATTATAATACCAATACAGAGCTAGCTATTCTGGGGAAAATATAGTTGAATAAATGATAACAATCTTCAGATGCTTGGCTGACTATTATATAGAAGAAAGTATAGAATTATTCTGTGTAGTTCCAGTAAGCAGAAATAGATTCATTTAGGGGATGAATTTAATAGGGAGGCAGAATCTAGTTCAGTCAAAGAAAGAACGTATGGGGGAAAACAGACTTAAGAATTGGGAAAAATAAAATAAAATAAAATAAATAAAAAAGAAAAAGAATTGGGAGCTCCCCTCACTGGCTCTTTTCTGACATCTCTGTTCTCTGGTTCTTTAAGCCAGTAAAACCTGGGAATTTCTATTAAGTTTTAATCCTGCATGCTGCCTCCTGAAAGCCTCCTTGGTGCTCAAATGTGGCCTCTCTCTAAGCCAAACTCAGCTTATAAATGCATTACATTCACCCCAGCATGGGACATGACTCCCAGGGGTGAGCTTCCCTGGCACCAAGGGATTACAAACAAGCACCAGCTAGCAATGCAACTGGAAAAAGACCTTGACCAAAAGGGGGAAAGGGTAAAGACAAATGAGTTTATATAGCTAAGAGACTTCAGAATGAGTCGGGAGGTCATTCCAGAGGTTATGGTTATGCACATCTCAGCAGGATCTCACTGACTGCCAAGGTAAATATTGCCTCAAATAGTGGGGCTTCTGAGGGCTCTGGAGACATCCAGACACTATAGGCAAGGCAGACAGCTCAGGAATTTAGCACCCTACTTTGGAATTTATGCTCCCCAGTGTGACAGATTTGGACATGGTGTGGTTTCCTTACATATGGCTCTTCTGTACCTTCTATTTGAACCTATAGTTAGTACTACAGTTGATAGGTGTATGTCCAAGAGACTTAAATCTTTGGGCTGTCTATGTGCCAGTTGGGCCTTGAATCTCAACAGAGTTGCAACACCTACTGTCCAGTTCAATGGACTCACCCAGGACAACTAACAAGGAAATGATGATGGACTACACCCATCCCAAGGAACAGAGTCTGCAACTGCAAGCAAGATAGCTCCATCCATCTGCCCTATGAGATCTAAGCCCCCTCTCAATTAGAGGTGGAATGGGCATCACTGTCCCAGAATCCTCAGGATTGGGGAATGAACGATGGGCTAGAGTAGACTTACTGTTATTCTACTATAGGCTTATTGTGATTCTAGCAATGGAAGAACTTTTATCATTGATGTGGAGGCAGTGGCCACTGGAGGTTCTGAGGGGAGGGAGAGGGAAAAACAAGTGTAATTTGGGGGCAATTTTGGGACTTGGGAATTGTCCTGAATGACATTGCAATGACAAATACAGGCCATTATATATCTTCTAACAACTTACAAAAATGTGTGGGAGAGAGTGTAAACTACAATGTAAACCATAATCCACGCTTAGTGGCAATGTTCCAAAATGTGTTCATCAATTTTAGCAAAAGTACCACACTAATGAAGGATGTTGTTAATGTGGGAAAACATGGGAGGGCTGGGGGAGTGGGACATATGGGAATCCCCTATATTTTTTATGTAATATTTATGTAATCTAATTATCTTTTTTTAAAAAATTAAGTATATTAAGAAAAATCCTGCATGGTACTGACTGGTCTAACTCTCAGACTAAAAGCTGTAAAGATGGGAAACTCACGCAGTGCCATTTCCTTCTTCCAAATATTAACTCTGCTCCAGTATCTTCCTGCTTTCATTTGCTCTTCAGTGTCCTTGGATAGCTGATCCAGAGTTTAGAGTTATCTGTGTGAGGATTGGCCAATAGGAGTGACATGGCCATACCGAAAGTGGAAAACCTTAAAATTCCTTCCCTGTGGTTAGGTCAGTTGTCTGAATCTCACAACAGCCTATTCTTTCCTCACTTCTACTCTGCTATTTCTCTTCTATTGTAGACTGGAAAATGAGATAAATATACTTTTCTGAACCACGTGTAAAATGTCCATAAATTCATCCTGAGAAGGAAAATTTAAATAGTAGCAAATTAATAATTCTTTTAGTAGCTACTAATTAGTAGCTCTTTTGATTTTTAATGTGTGAACTCTATGATGTTTATTTTGACTGCTCAAGGCCCCTTCATTTGGATTTTCTGGTTCTCTTGTGTTCTTTATATTGGGGATGGGAGCGTGCCAAAGAGTAAGAGATGTATTAATTCATAAAAATACCAAATTTAGATGATACAAATATTCAGTAACTTTAGTGATAACTGAGTGCTTGTGTTAACTTTTTTGGTTTTATCTAATTACTTTCTGACCTGATTTATTATATTAAGATAGATTTTTGATGAGACCTGGAAAGTAATTAATTTTATTAATTTTATCATCTTTGTTTCAGGGTTCATTTTTTATTGAGGGGGGACAGGATGAGTCAGTGAGGGTGAGTGAGGCATGTAGAAGAAACATGCCAGTATTTCCTTTCACATCCTTTTTCATTCCTCTACTAAGAACCAAAACATAAATAATGAAATTTGTCAGCACAGTTATAGTCTGCCATACTTTTAAGGGAAAAATTGTCGTTACTTGGAGCCAGGTGAAATAACTCTTAGAAAGAATGATCACTGTCACAAAATGATTTGAGCTAAGGGATGAGAATGAAGAAGGTGGAGTAAACTAAGGAATTATAGAAGGAGATTTAATAAAACTTTACAATTAAATGGTTGTATAGAGCAAATTTGAGGAAAAGACCAAGTAAATATTCATTGAAAAACTTTTAATAAATGGCTTTATCTCATGTATTTTCAGCATGTCAAGAGTTCTCCAGAGGAAAAGATGGAAGAAGTAGAAAAGATAAAACATAAACTCCAGGAGAAGGAGAAACTAATTAGCAGTTTGCAAGCCCAACTTACCCAGGCCCAGGCAGAGCAAACTGCACAGGTAGGGGTATAAGTCACCCTGTAATCATTAGGTTAAGGAATCACTAAAGCCCAATTATTTATTACATGACAAATAAATTTTTCTAGATTTTCAACGGGTATCTATGTTCTTCCTTCTCTCCCTTTTTTTGTCATTGATTATTGAATATTTGGTAAGCATTCCTTTTGTTTCAATAAAATCTCTGTCAAACTCTCTCTTTTTTTATTTTTTATTTTTATTTTTAAAGATTTAAATTTATTTCTTCCCCCCATCTCGTTATTTTGCAGTTGCTGTCTGCTCTCTGTTTGTTGTATACTCTCTTTGTCTGCTCATCTTCTTTTTCTGAGGCACCGGGAACCAAACCCCGGACCTCCCATTTGGGAGGGAGGTGGCCAGTCGTGTGAGCCACATCTGCACCCTGCTTGTTGTGTCTTCCATTGTGTCTCTTCATTGTGTCTCCTTGTTGTGTCAGCTTGCCATGCCAGCCCACTGCACCAGCCTGTCATGTCAGTTTGCTCTCTTGCTCGTCTTCTTTAGGAGGCACTGGGAACCAAACCTGGGACCTCCCATGTGGGAGGCAGAAACCCAACTGCTCGAACATCAGCTTGCCCTCAAACTCTTTAACCATTTAACCAAAGAGCATTGGCAAAGGAAAACAGATCATTAAATTCATTGACTTTTATTTCTTAAAAAATTAAAAAAAAATGGTGATGATTCATAGCATTTGCACATGTATTTTGAGCAATTTTAGCAACTATATCTGTAACACTTTAGAGTTTGGTTCAGAAAATTGAGTATAGTTTCAATATGTATCTTAAAATGGAAGGAAGCCCTAAGAGAAACAATAGTTCCTTGTTTAAAAATTTCTGTAAATCCTAACATAGGAACAGCACTGTTCATCTTGAGGGAGACTGATTTTTTTTTCATATCTAGCTGCAATTCTTATTTATAGATGTAAGAGATTCAAAACTATACCACTGTTTGATTGTTTTAAGGTCACAAACTGACAATATGTCTTTGTAAATTTGAAGACCTTTGAGATAATATGTACCCCAAGTATTAAGTTGGCAGTATTTCTCACATGACTCACTAATGATAAAAAAAGTACTTGTAATTTTTAAAATGTTGAATCAGTTGATTATTTATATTGTTTAAAAGGTCTTGCATTTTATGGTCAATTGTTCAATGACTTTACTGATAATTTTTCACTTATGAAATATAAATTTTAGACTTTTCCTCATAATTTTCTGACATAATTTGCAAAACTAGAGTATAATTTATTTTACCAGCTCTCCATCTAAAATTGGTTTCCTTTTTTGTGTAATAATCCAAGTCATTTTATATTTGGCCAAGGTTAAAAACTCACATCCTGTTAAAAATCATTAACATTTTTGATTATTTAATTCTGATTTCAGGTGAATAATTTCATTGATTTTTTTTCTTACTATTGAGAGGAAACTGATCACTGTTTACTGAAAAATATTGTATACTTTATTTCCTTAAAATTTTTTTACACAAGTGGCTTCTTCATTTTGTTTTGCTACAGCAAATTGCATATGACATTCAAACTCGTAAATACTTTTTCTGGTCCTTGTTTTCCTATTTTTAATGTTGTACATCTGGGAGACAGGCTCTTAGTAAGGCTTTATTTATTTATTTATTTACTTACTTACTTTAGGAGGTACCAGAGATTGAATCCAGGACCTCATACATGAGAGGCAGGTGCTCAACCACTGAGCTACATTTGCTTTCTCTCTTTTTTTTTTCTTTACTCTTTTGGTCATGGAACTAGCTTCTATATCTCCACTTAATTCTGCATCAGTAGTGTATCTCCATTTTAAACTAAACTAAAAAAATGTCTATACTTTTTTTTTTTTTTTGAGGTACCAGGGCCAGGGATTGAACCCTATGTGGGAAGCTGGCACTCAACCACTGAGCTGCATCAGCTCCCCTGAGTTGGTTGTTTCAGTTGTTTGCTTGTTTGCTTTTGTTTCTAGGAGGCACCAGGGATTGAACTGGGGACCTCCCATGTGGGAAGCAGAGGCTCAATTACTTGAGCCACATCTGCTCCCCATCTATACTTATTTTTGAACTAGAAAATTAATTATATTCTTCTTTAATTAAAGTAATAATTTATATTTCAGTTTAATTACCAATTACAATTTACATAGATATGAATTATATTAGTGCTGTCTGTATAAAGTATTCGAATAAACACATTACAGTGGGGGCCGGCTCGATAGCCCAGTGGATAGGGCGTCGGCATGCCACATGGGAGGCCCTGGGTTCGATTCCCGGGGACCTCTCCTAGCGGGCAGACCGCCTTGAGAATGGCAAGCCGCCATGGGCGGGACGGAGCCGCCGTGGGCAGGGAAAGAAGCTGCCACGGACATGGCAAGAGCCGCCACGGGCAGGGCAGGTCGCCCGCGGATGGAGCGCAGCCAGCCACCCGTGAACTGAAAAGCCGGCCGTGAACAGACGCAGAGACCGCCCACAAGCGGGGAAAGCCGCGCCTGCGCAGTGTCCAATCTCGGCGCGTCGCCGCAGCGGGGGGAAGGGGAGATATGTAATAA